>JAGDQP010002460.1:0-61188 GCA_022664845.1 Lepisma saccharinum
TTATTATTATTATTATTATTATTATTATTATTATTATTAGTAGTAGTAGTAGTAGTAGTAGTAGTAGTAGTAGTAGTAGTAGTAGTACCACTAATAATAATATTAATAATAATTCAGCAGCTACTACTTTTACAACATTTAATCTAAATATTTTTGGTTCACAACAATCGAAATTTGAATTAAAACCCTCACATATTTATTTATTACTTAAAAATGGAAACAATGCATTTATTACATTGTTATAAACAATGACATTACTGTTTTTATTAATTAGATGGAAGAACAGTCGTTCTCGGTGATTTAAAACGTCTCTAGTGTCTGCGTCTGGACCTAAGGTACACGTATGCAAAGTAGGGTTGAAATCAATGCATGCACCTAGATTTTATCGTGTTTAAACATGTAAATAAACACACATTCAAGAGGTTATATACTGTAGGTATATATTAGAAGTAGTTTCTGAGCTTTTGTAACAAAAATTGTTCTTGGTTTGCTTTGATTTTTGAGGATGCAAATGATTTGTACACTTCTTAAACTTCGATTTTCATTCAGCCTTCCTTTCAGCCTAAAATTCAGCCTTCCTTCATTCTATTAGTTATTAAATTTCAAAAATCTACATACATTTATATCCCAGATGAGATTGGAACCTAAAGCCTTGGATACGCTGACAGGGCACTCAAAACACGTTGCTGTCGCTTTCGGTTGGGGTGATTTGTGTGTTTAACAAGTCAAATTTATTAAACACATCCTTGAAAGAAATTTTCAAGAAAATAAATCATCATAGCCTAAACGCATCTGCAACCCGCATACTTGCACTGTATTGTTGGTGGAGTACATGTCAGGTATTTTTCTACTCGTCTAGCTGTTACAAACAAAATGTTGCAAGATTAATTATTATAACAATAATTATTTTATTTTTCTTGTCCTTCTTCTACATCTACATTTAATATCAAAAGAATTTGGGAGTTTCAAAAGATAATAATTAACTTATATCCATCACTGCAGATGTTTTAAGATAAACTTACTGACACATCTGTTGAACAATGAAAATGTAAATTGAACAATATCAACTAGGCCTAAAGGCCGAGATTTGATTGATTTGATGATCCTGATAACGAATCTGATGATCCTGACAACAAGAATTAAAAATTAATTCTCGTTTTTGTTTTACATCCATGTTTGATAATACCGTTCCAGTAGAGTACATATTCACTACGTTTGAAATAAAATGTCACACTGACGTGGCAAATTTAGAAGAACTATATTAACATTCAGTTTCATTATGATCCCTATCTCAGATGTGTTCTGCCATTGCGCGAAATTACAACTTCATCACATTTATCAAAGTTTTGGAAATTACCTTTGTGTAGTGCTGAACATAAAAAAAACATATGTTTGCAATATTTTTTAAGTTTATCATATTTATTCCAAATGACGTTTTGAGGTATTGGAATAGACAAAAATGCCGCGACATTATTTAAACAGTGCTGAAAATTTATGCTATGTGTGTAGATAAGTGGCCTTTCCTTCAGAAAAACAGCATATAACACCATTAATAAGAATAGCATATCAGCTTTATTTTGGTTGTAAAATTAAAGACCAAGATAGAGCTTGGGCACCCCATATCGTTTGCAACACTTGTGCCAGCAATCTAAGAAATTGGCATAATGGTAAGAGACGTTCAATACCTCTTGCAGTGCCCACAATTTGGAGGGAGCCAAGCGACTACACCAGAGATTGTCACTTTTGTATAGTACCTCCCGTCAAGAAAGGACTTTCTACGACGAAGCGGACAGTGATGTATCCTAATATTCCGTCTGCAATGCGCCCTGTTTCACATGAAGAAGACTACCTGTTCCAGACCCACCCAATGAATACGACCTTTTTTCTGATGATGATCAACAATAAGTTGAGTTCCCTGAACCAAGAACTTCGAAGGACACTGAATTTGTTGTAAATCGACCTTCAAGTGAACCACATAAACCTACTTAAAAAGAGATAAGTGATCTCATTAAGAATTTGGACCTCTCAAAAAGCAAAGCCGAAATGTTAGCGTCACTGTTAAAATGATGGGATTTACTGGAGGAAGATGTACGTATTTCAGTGTATCGGGATAGGGAGAAGAAATTCACTTTATGTTTACTATGTAAAACACACTCGTGGTATGTGTAGACTAAATGGTCTCATGAAGGCTCTAAAATTAATTACGATCATGAAGGCTCTTCGTAGATTCCTCAAAGGCGAGTTTAAAAGCCATACTTTTACATATTGCAAATGAACTTGCTTCCATTCAGTTTGATTATGCAGCATGTGAAGGAATCGTAGGAGAAATTGAAACGTTTACTTAAAATTAATAAATATTATGCCTTTAAGTGGCTCACCTTTAGTGGTCTTAAAGTAATTGATCTCTTTTTAGGCATGCAGTTAGGTATTACAAAGTATTGTTGCTTATTTGTGAGTGGGATAGTAGAGATCCTATCGCTAGAGATCCTCACTATTTCAAAAGTGACTGGAGTACCAGAGAAACTCTTCAGCCGGTGTGGAAAACGTGCAGCATGAACCACTTGTAGTTTCGAAATGAATTTTGCCTCACTTGCTATATATTAAATTAGGTTTTATGAAAATTTTTGTTGATAGTATGAACCAAGAAGATGAGGCCTTTAAGTAGTTCAGAGAGAACTTCCCTCGATTAAGTGATGCTAAAGTTAAAGAGGGCATCTTCATAGGCCGAAAGATTTGACAGCTATTCAGAGATCAACAGTTTGATGACATCCTACAAAGTGATGAGAAAGCTGCGTGTTAAAGCTTCTAGAATGTTTGTTCACAATGTTTGGGACGACATCGAACAACAAATTACAAAGAACTTATGACTAAGTTGTTGTCATTCTACAAAAACTAGGTTGCAATATGTCGCTGAATCTCTGCTTTCTTCATTCACATCTAGATCTGCTTTCCCTAGGATTGTCGAGCAGTAAGTGATGAACATGGCGAACGTTTTCATCACGATAATGTTACTATGGAGAAGAGATATGAAGTAAAGTGGAGTCCTACCATGTTGGCCGACTACTGTTGGACTATTGCATGAGATGCTCCAGATGTAGCCAATAGAAGGCAAGCCAAGTGAAGACGCTCAAGAAAACCTAAGATGAATCTACCATCTACCATTTATCCTTGAAACTTTTGCAAACATCAAAAGATAGTTGATATCATTGTATGCTACTTTTCTCATTGTGAAACCTTTGGATTATATCTGTATCATGTGTCAGTCCTTATTTCACTATACAGACATTATTTCATAGTCATCCTACTTTTGTCTAGAAAATAAAGGAATATTTGTACATATTTTTCAAAAAGTCTTCGATTATTGTTTAATTTTCTGTACTGCAATATTTCACAAATGTGTTCTACTACCACCATTTGACATATGTGACGTCATCTTGATTTTCAAATATAAAAATTCATTTACAAAGGTTTAGAAAATTTTAGATTACTATATTTGTTTAATTCTATCCAAATTTGGAACCCTACTATTAAATGAATATAAAATAATAACATTAATCCTAGCGATTTACAAAGATTTTGGTTAAATGTTTTCACAAATTTCTCATATTCAGTGAGTATATTTGTTAATATATTGATACTATTATACAAGGGCGTTCTTTCTCCGAAACTAGAACAAAGTATATTCTTATATTATCAAATGCTCTCGTACTGTGCTCCAATTAATGTAAAAATCGTAAATTTAAATAATTTACACACTTTCGATCAAAATTTTGTTGAACATTACAAACACATTTCGACGTTAGTATTATAAGTTTATAACAATGTACTTAATATAATAGTACTAAATTACATATTTCAAATTTACATATACATGAACAAATAGATTAAATGACTTAATTCACATTGTAATCTTCTACTACTACTATTACGAATAATAATAATACATCCGGTTAAAATACATGTCATCCTACTATTTAATTATTTAAAACAGTAAATATTGCCAGTAAAAGTTAGAATAATATTGGCAAAATAAATTACTAAAAGGAAACTGAGTTCATTGCAGACTACCTCTATGATGGAGCAAACATTGGGACATGCATTTCACACCAAACATGGTAAGAAGCCATTCAGAAAAGAACATGACGAAACGAGAGACTGCAAATAATCCATGTTTGTTAAAATAGCACACTTAGTACAGATCAGGGTTCATTGGTATACGCGTGAACATTGAACAATTGAGAATTGAAAGAGTGCTGCGACTTTCTCTGGTCAAAAGAAATTTACTGAGTTTGGTAAAGGTGGTGGTTCGAATCTGTGGGGAGAGTTAGGGGAGGAGTTAAAAAGCATTATGTTGTGAAAGCGAAGTTCACGGAATGGGTAATGATGTGGCGAGGAACATTTCTCAAAGGAGAGTCTTGAATTAAGATTTGAATTGAATTGATAGATTAGCATACTGTGAAATACTATAAAAAAATTGGTTTTTGAGTACAGATATGGATAGCCCAGGAAATAAAGGAAAGAAAAAGGAAATGTCAGGAATAATTAGAAGAAATCTGAATTTTTGCCAGTTGTTACATCATTACTAGATGTGCATTTAACCAAAAGTCCCCCCTTCCCTTGTGCTTTTCCCAATCCTCCGCCCCCAAGAAGTACAAATTTGTAGACTTCCAGAAATTGTATTATATCTCCGTAACTAAGAGACATACCGATAGCATTCTGTTTTTGTTATAATTCTTAGATAACAGGCTACAAAAATAGTTATCATGCGTGTTGCGCTATTGCTAGTGGTGTTGCCGTAATTTAGATCCAAAGCGCAAAATAAGGATATTTTGCTTACAATATTTATACTTTTTACGGTGTAGCTTGTTTTAAACTCACAATATCAAAACCCTGTTCGAAATAAAAGTTGTTGCCTGTTTCATAAGCTTTAAAACGATGTATATTTCAATACGGTTGAACCATTACGTGTTAGCTATTGAGGTAGCAATGACGCACAACAGCGGGCGAACAATGCTTTTCCTTCTGTGTGCTCTATCCACATTAGGCAGTTGTGAGTTGTCGACGATTATGACAATATATCTTTGCTGTGTAGTGGCAAGTAAAATAAGTGATGAATTGGTAGTGTATTTTGACAGACTTTTCATGTGATATATATTACGTATTCAGATAGCACGCCAGCTTGCAACAAGGTTGTCCGTCACTTGCGTCGAGCTTATTAAGCTTGATATTGTGTTGAACTTAATAACCAAGCATGAAATAAACTTTGTGGAAAAACAAGTGGTTTGGTTGTTATAACGAAGCTAATTCAAGCTTGTTGGAATCAGCAACTATGAGAGGAATCTTGTTAAACTTTAGTTATCATTTTTTTGTTGCTCTTTCACTGTCGTCTCAGTGCACTGAAGTTCCATCACGTGCCACGCCTATTTCGACGTAATCTTCGCCAATTCCTAGAGGTGCCTGCGATCTGATTACTTGGATAAGTATAAACAACGTTTCGAATTCGAACTCGGGCGTTTGATTTCATGGTCTAGTGACTACAGCATCGGATTAGTGCGCCAATGGCCCTCGGTTCGATTTCTATCCAGAACAACGTTTTTATTTTTCTAAGAAGTACAATCTATTTTTCTTTCTTGTCCTGCCAAGGATACTTCAACCTTGATATCTGCAAACTTGGGTGCTTAATGCGACATTGTTTAAACATTTTGGCTTAAATTGCTAAACCTGCATCAAGTCATCATGCCACTTATCAAAGTAAGCTTGATTAACTTTTGAGTCAGGTTGAATGTTTTATGTGGGTAGTGAAATAAAAGAATGTACGTGAATTTTAAATTATTTCTTTGTTCACGAAAAGCAAATAAATCCTCATAGAATTTATTACGATAAGATCAGTCATATTAGTTGGAAATTAAATTTAATTGGTAATTTTAATTTTTATTATAGCTTACCTTTGATGATGATGTATTGCCAATTGAATGCTGTAGATTATATTTATTATATTCTAACAGAGCGTGGCAATCGATTACCGTTGTAAAGAAATTGTCAGGGTCTTGTGAAAATTTACATAGCGGAATGAATGCATTAAACTTCACAAATTATTTTTTTTATTAGAAATACAATAAAAGAAGAATGGTTGAGTTTGATTTATTGTGTGCTCTAAGTGGAATATAACTTGAAAGATAAACTGTAATAGTGGAAAGATAATTACGGACATTATTGAAGTTAGTGTAAAATGAAACAATGAACTGCATGAAAAGTTGGAAGGAGAAAAAACTATTCGGGTTCACAGTTCATCCTTTCTCCTACCCTATTCCTGTTGGAGCCATAGATGCCTGAAGGTCATAATTCAATCCAATTCAATTCAGCATAGGTGGATCAAATGTGATGATGATCACCAGCTGAGTTTTCTACCTTGTTCTGCTATCAAATACAATGGCGTGTAAATAGTACTAGGATGAAAATTTATAAATTATATTGATTTTATGCACATCGATTCACTCTTTTTATAGTTACTAATAAGATTGTTCATGAAGTAATTCCATCCATATTGCTTGTTTATTTATAAAAGCTGCATCAAATCAGATTACACTCTTCACCAAGACCTAAAATGAGGTTTTGCCCATCAGACTTGCTATCAATGAAATCTGAGTATATATTTCAGTTATAAGCCATCATCCTCTGTATCTCTTCTCGTATGATGTTGGCTGCATCTAATACTATCCTTAACCGTTCAGTAGCAGGGGCAGTTTTCCTGTTATTATATCACTGATACATGATTTTATGAGCCGTGTCCGATAAGCAGAGTACATTTTCTCTCCCGGAAACATTTGAAACAATTATCCGATCTTTAAAATGTTATTAAAGATGTTTGTTTGTATATGACAGCCATCCTCTTGACCAGATACAAGTGTAATAACATATTTCAATTCATTCAGAGTGTACTGGCATTCGTCACTGTTTTATATATACTCACATAAAATACAAAATGAATTCCTATTTTCTATTTTGGTCAAGTCCAATTGTTTTAATTCTTTAAAAAATCTCTGGAACCGTTTCCATGGCACTGTATTTCTGGTACTCACAATAAGAAGCCTAGCCCTTACCCTTTATCCCCGATCATCATTTCGTAAGTCACATTTCATAATAAAATGTTCTCTCATTTTTTAAGTCACAACAATATAAAAACATTTCATGTGCTTTCATGCAGTTTGAATATTGAATTCTTTCCCACAAATGATGCAATTTCTTTTTAAATCAAACGTTGCTTCTGAGGTCCTTAAAAAAGTTGAATATGGGTTATCGATCTCCATTGATTTATAATCAGCTTTGATGTTAGTATGCCTTGCATAGTTCTGCGTGAACGCACTGTGAACGCGAATAGTCACTTCTCCTTCCAACTTTTGATGCAGCGCACCTATTCATTTCACACTATCCTCAATAATGTCCGTTATTTTCTTTCCACCATTACATTTTTTTTCAAGATATCTCCACTAAGAGCACAATAAATCAAAATCAACCATTCTTCTTTTATTGTATTTCTAATAAATAAGTAATTTGGTAAGTTTAATACATTAATTCCGCTACGTAAATTCTCAGTACATGCTGATAAAACTTTCTTTAAAATGATAACTGATTACTACGCTCTGACAATAAATAATAAATATAACTTACAATTTTCAAAGAAAATACATCTTTAGAGTTAAGTTTTACTAAAAACTAAAATTACCAACTACAATGAATTTTCCAAATAATAGAAATACGACTAACCTTATCGTAATAAATTCTATGAGGTTCCATTTTCTCTTGCTGAGTACATAAATAGCTTACAATTGAAGTACCTACCTTCTTTCTGTTATTTCACTACCCACACAGTAATTGTGATGTGATTCAACCTTGTTGCAAGCTGGCGTGCTATCTGGATACGTGATATATCACATGAAAAGACAATCAAAACACACTTCCAATTCATCACTTATTTTACTTGCCACTATACAGCAAAGATATATTGTCATAATCGTCGACAGCTCACAACTGCCTAATGTGGTTAGGGCACACATAGAAGGAAAAGCATTGTTCGTGAGCTGTTGCGCGTCATTGCTACCTCAATATCTAACACAGTAATGGTTTAACCATATTGATATATACATCGTTTTAAAGCTTATGAAACAGGCAACAACTTTTATTTCGAACAGGTTTTTGATATTGTGAGTTTAAAACAAGCTACACCGTAAAAAGTGTAAATATTGTAAGCAAAATATCCTTATTTTGCGCTTTGGATCTAGATTACGGCAACACCACTAGCAATAGCGCAACACGCTTGATAACTATTTTTGTAGCTTGTCGTCTAAGAATTATAACAAAAAAGAATCATATCGCTATGTCTCTTAGTTACGGAGATATAATGAAATTTCTGGAAGTCTGTAAATTTGTATTTCGGAAGGGGGGGGGAATTTGAGAAAGCGCAAGGGGGGGAGGAAGGGGACTTTTGGTTAAATGCGCATCTAGTAATGATGTAACAACTGGCCCTAGCCGAACTGGACTACCGGTTCCCGTAAGATCACCGAAGTCAAGCAGCTCTGGGTCTGGTCAGTGCTTGGATGGGTGACCGTTGCAGTACTCCAGATGTTGTTGCCTGTGCGGCGTCCACCCAGCGTCGTGAGGCCAATTGGAGAGCTACCTGAATAAAGAGATAGCAATCACAGTTGAGAGCTTCGGCTCTCCTCTCCCAATACGTCTGGTCAGCGTGGGAGCAGTAGATCATCTCCTCCCTCCTCATCTAGTAGTAGGCCTCATCTAGTAGTGGATTGAATATGGCTGTGAAAAATATATATATATATATATATATATATATACTGTATATATATATATGTGTGGTATGTCCCAGTCATATGCGAAAATACTTCGGGAAATGTTTTGTCACACCGAAATAAGAATAAAAGTACCTAAAATCATGGGACCGATTTCGCTTTGTTTTGGAGATACAGTGTTTCCAACTTGGAACCTAAAGTCGACATCTAAAAATGGGGAGAAAGTGAATAATTCTTAACAACTCGTAAACGACATGTTGAATGAAAATTACTTTTGTAGAAATGTATTTCTATCAACATGGTGGGTATCAGAAGTGAAACACGATGTTACCGGACTGTCAGTGTTGCCAAACTGGTATAACATTTAAAATTTTCAAATGGCACCACGTCGTGTTATTGAGTATTTGGCATTCTCCAGTGATGATAAACAACAAACATAAAGCACGCACATAAGTGTTGCAAACGATGGATGAAATATCTTAAGAAATTACGTAGTTTGTATAAAATGGCGAAAATCTTACTGTTTGATCCATAGTTTGCAACACTTCGGTGTGTGCTTTATGTATGTTGTTTATTATCACTAGAGGATGTCAAATACCAATTAACACGACCTAGTGCCATTTGAAAATTTTAAACGTTATACAAGGTTTGTAACACTGACATTCCGGTGACATCGTGCTTTCACTCCTAATATTCACATTTTGATAGAAACAAATTTCTAGAAACTAAATTTTCATTCAATCCGTCGTTTATGAGTTATTGGGAATTATTCATTTCTTCCCATTGTTAGGCGTCGCCTTTAGGCTAAAAGTTGGAAACACTATAACTCCAAAACGAAGCAAAATCGGACCCCTGATTTTATTAACTTTTATTCTTATTTTTATGTGACAAATCGTCTCCCGAAGTATTTACACATATGACTGGGAGACCCTGTACATATGTACAGAATGTCTACGGTCTGTCCCCTCCCCTTTTTTCCTCTGGAATCAATGGAATTATGAGAAAATGCTGAATCACCTATTTCATTATTTTTAGAGGTGAAGATATTAACCGAAAATAATTCTACCTCTGACCCCTCGGAGGGGGCAGGAGAAATTCAACTACAAAATTTCAAATTGTAAAGGGTGTCGAGTAATATATTGCTTGAAATGTCTTAATGAGAGAAGATTTTTAGATCAACTTTAAGACTGATATGTTACCCATATTCAAAATGGCGGGGCCTCAAACTTCCAAAATGACTATTTTATTACAAATTTTGCTTAGGCTATTAGAGTTAGAATAAATTAGAGTGGACGAACTGGCAAAATACTCCTTCCGCAATGCTATTCGAAACCCCTAATACATCTAAAGTATAAAATGTAAACAAGTATATTGTATTAATCGCCGATCCAGGTTTAACTTGGAACATACAAAGGAGATATATAACATAGAAAAGTAATACAATTTTAAACATATTTAGATGCTTATCAGATACTATCATATAGTTGTCTTCAAACCGTATGTCTACCCCTTAACAACCAATAAATCAAACATATGTTTATTTCAATACCACGTTCCTATTAATGCTAACAATATTAAAGCGGAAAATTGCCATTCTGGACTATGTCTGGGCTATGCAATGTTTCTTATAGCTAGTAAATAGTTATAATTTTATGTGACTCAAAATCAATGCTATAAATTCATAAGGTCTGTGTACAAATGTCTCCCATAATAACATGCTTTCCCAAACGTACCGCTGCTGAGGTTTACCGCAAGTTTGGGTTGCAAGGCAGGAGGTGCTTAGTAGATCCTACTTTACCAGCTTGCACGAGGCTAACAGCTTTACAGACAGTATGCCAGCTTATAATGACATTGATAGTCCCTTGCTTTGAGCTTCTCAAACATGATACTGTGTTGAACCTGAATAAAAACACAAAACGATCTTGTAACAATGTCAGTAGATTGTTTGAATAACCTGTTGTTGCTGGTTGTTGTAAGTAGCCTAATGCACGCTTTTTGGAACAACCAGATATACGTGGCCCCAACGAATTGCCTGTGAGGTCAACCGATTTATTTCCAAACGATTTTTGTTTCCTTTGGAGATATTTAGAATCAATTGATTATAGAGCAAAGAACAGAAGTATCGAAGAACTGTGACAAAGAATAATAGCAGCATATCAAGAAATGTTACCTGAAACATTTAGGCAAGTGCGAAGAGAATTGTATAACCGACTGTTCTGCTGCCAACAATTTGCGACACTGATACAACATACTTCTGTTTTTCCAACATTTATTCTGATCTACCATCATCGCTCCTTCTGAAACGAAGACGTCATCAATAGAATCTTCTTAACATGGGAAATTATTTTGTGGGAACTTAAATACTTTGAGGAAGACTACGATCTGCTATAGTACAGCCTGAATGATTTAACCTAATATGGTTTAAATTAGGTTATACAACCTAAGCTACTCCTTGTGAACTAGATTCAAAATGTACTTACATTTAGTGAACGAGTGGTATACAGTTAACGTAACATTTCGAATTTTGAATGGAATTTATGGCTTTTAGGGTAGGATAGGAGAGGGGAATATGTCGGCCGGGGCCTATGTTGAAGGTGCCATTCTGGCATTTGCCTGGTGTGACTGAGGAAAAGCTTGTCAGAATGATCGGACGCTGGAACCAAACCCACGACCTCCCGAAAGCTACTTCATTGCTTTACGACTGAATTAAGACGACTCGGTCTTAGTTTTCGAACAATCAAGAGACATATCAATTCTTTGATATTTGTTTAGAACGTTCAGGACAATTGGCAATACGTATAATAATAACGGCATTATTGAAATATGGAATCGCACCAACATTTGTGCCTGCTAATTGAGAAATATCAATGCACTTCTCAGTTTGGTGATTGCAAAGCAACTTTTGTAATATGATATCGCAAGATACTATGTTCGTGATACGACAACTTCAGAATTTGATTCTCCTTTTTTAATTAACGTATATTTGAAGAAGAAATTTAACCAGTTTTTATAAGCAGCCTAACCTATAATTTGCATTAGAGTTGTTCCGTTCATTTCATAGGAGATTTGTTCATTTGTCTTAACTTTAGGCAATATATCCATACAAAGTCTGTTAACTGCAATATACTGTACCCTACCTAACTCATCTAAGTTGTTACCTACATTTTTGTGGGAAAGTATGTAGTGCCAAAAAAATGGACTTTATATTAGGAACATTTTAATATGATTCCTACTCTGAAATAATTAGTTGTAATTAAGCTAATGTTAATTTCAGATGTATTTTGCGTAACGAAAATATTTAGAAGCTAAGAAAGGGGTGCTTCATAAACAACAAGTTTACTTGTGCTTCAAAGGTATTCAGAATTGTATTTTCCATAACTTTAGATTGACACTGTATACGTAAAGTTGTATTTTAAATATAACAGGTTGTTTGTAAAGTCGTAATGGGAACGTCAATAATACAGATTATCTTAGATTACATTTTAGTTCTTATTGAATGTAAAGTTGTGTTATATATATATATATATATATATATATATATATATATATATATATATATATATATAATATGGCGAGATCTGTAAATATATTACTTCCTAATTCACCTTTCCAATGACGAGTTTTCTTTTGATTGAAACAATGAAAACCCAAAGAAGATTTAATGTGCGTTTTAAATATTCCTGGAATGTTCAAATAAGCTACTTACAGAACAAATTCTGTAATACGATTGGTGAAGCAGTTAGGAACTTTCCACACCAGGCAAGAGGAACTTTCTGGAATCTTTTCTTGAAGAGTTTAATGTCTTAATCTTTAGCCACAATAGTAAATTCCCTTATTTTAGAATGCAATAGTGCACTGAAACCTAGTCATTCAAGTTCAACACAATATCAAGTTGGACAAGCTCGAAGCAAGTGATTAGCAACGTCGTTATAACCTGGCATACTATCTGTGAAGTTGTTAGCCTCCTGCAAGTTGAGAAAGTAGAAACTACTAAGCACAGATTATCTTTGCATTACATCAACAGACTTGCAACTAAAGCTTACGAAAAACCTTCAGTAGCGGCAAGCTCGGGTGGAGCCTACTATTAAGGAAAATATTTGTATTCAGAACTTATGGACTTATAGCATTGATTTTGAGTCAGATGAAATTATAACTATTTACTAGCTATGAGAAACATTGCATAGCCCAGACATATAAAAATGGCACTGCTTTCCGTTTTAAAAATGTTAGTATTAATAGGAATGTGATACTGAAATTAAAATATGTTTCATTTATTGATTATTAAGGAGTAGAAATATGGTTTGAAGACGTCTATATGATAATATATGTTAATCATCTAAATATGCACAATTATATTACTGTGTTAGGTACGTTTCTATGTTATGTATTTCCTTTGTACCTTCCAAGGTAGACCTTGATAGGCGATTAATACAATATACTTGTTTACATTTTATGCTTATGATTTATTAGGGATTCCGAATAGCATTTCGGAAAGAGTATTTAACCAGTTCGTCCAGTTCTATTCTGACTCTTACAGCCCAAGCAAAAATTGTAATAAAATGGTCAAGTTTGACACCCCACCATTTTCATAGGGGTAACATATCGATCCCGGAGTTGTTTAATTTTTTTCTCTCATCGAGACCTTTCAAACGATATCTTACTTGACCCCCCCTCTTTTAATTTAACATTTTTGAGTTGACCCTCTCCTGGCCCCTTCCGAGGGATCAGAGGTAGACTTATTTTCGCTTAAAATATTCATCTCTCAAAACAATGGAATATGTGTTTCGGCATTTTCTAATATTTAAATTGCTTCTGGAGAAAAAGGGTGGGGACAGACTTTTTGGAGGGTATAAAACTGAAGTTTTCTCGTGGTAATGCTGAAACCTTGTAAACGTTACTGCTTAAGAAATCAATAGTACATGAAATAATTTTGTTAAATGAGCATTTTCCTACCTCGTACACTTCCCCTCGACTCTTACAGCATAAGCAAAAATTGTAATAAAATGGTCATTTTCGAAGTTTGGCCCCCGTTATTTTGAATATGGGCAACATATCGATCCTGGAGTTGATCTAAAATTTTTCTCTCATCAATACCTTTCAATTAATATATTACTCGACACCCTTTATAATTTGAAATTTTTTAGTTGCCCCCCTCCATTACCTGTACAATAGGTCAGAGGTAGAATTATTTTAGGTTAATATGTTCACCTCTCAAAATAATGAAATACGTGTTTCAGCAGTTTTTTTATAATTCCATTGATTCCGGACAAAAAGCGGTGGGAACAGACGTTGTGGACTCCCTATATATATAAATATAAATGATAATGTGGATTTCGTCCGTTTCTAGGTGTTTAGTATTTAATTTGTATATCATAATTGTATTCTTTTCCTCCCTTTTTCTAGTATTGCGTATCTTGGTTCACCAACCCCTCACTCCATTTGCTAACGACCTTCTAGTCAAAGCCCTTGAAGAGGTTATATTGATAATATGAATTTTGTTTTGTTTCTATCCGTGCAGTATTTCATTTCGATTTTGTATTTCCAAGCCAAGCCATTCTCTTCAGTTTCGTTTCTTCCTAGTTCATGGCCTCCTCACTTCTTACCCAAAAGTATGTGCTACGTTTTAGTTTCCTACATTGCTGTAATTCCTTGCTAGCTGCTTGTACTTTTGGTAGAAAGCCTTCTTCATGCTAATGAACTTTCTAGCAATTCAGCGGCTTTAGGGAATGCAAAGAACCACCAGGAAGGTTTTGTGACGTCAGAGTATTTCGAAGTAAGGGAGGGCATGAACCGGCTTACACGTCGATGACAGACAAGCAGTGCTAAACTTCGATACCTAAAACATCGTCTTTCGACTACTTGTTATGTTCAGATTTAAGTATTCAAGCGCAAATTGGCTTCTTACAACTTGGCTATGTCACTGAGACACAAGTCTCTCTCAACAGTATAGGGACCTTGGTTCGATCCTGGACTCCGTCTTGGTTGGCTTGACTTTGCTGCTGCTGTTCTTAATTGATTGTAAGTGGAATTGTAGCTCTAAAATTGTCAGTATACTACAGACCCATGATCCATAAGCTTAGTTCAAGGTTTTCTCATCACCGTCTTTAAAAGTAGTAAAGTAAAATTAGTAACGAGTAAACTGTTTGTGCTGTAATAACTGATCCGTTAGAAATTGAATTTAATAAAGTTAGTGTGAATAAAATTTTTCATCTTAGTTCTTCTATACTACTTTAAATGCATTCAGTTTTTATCGATTGCAAATTCTAGAATTTAGCATAATATAGAAGACGGTAATTCAGTTTACGAAAACTAGTATCATTAATCAAGCAATATACATACTAGTATTACGATAGCTGTACAACAAAACATATATGGCATATATTTTGCGCGAACTTAATATATTGTATAAATTTGCATTCGTTTAACTTCCGAAGATTACCTGGTCTTTTTAAACTTTGAAATTACGAGAAATGTAATGCGTTATTAAATTGTAAACAAAAAGAAAACAAATATATTGTGTTACTAGTCTTTCGTATAGAATATCCTACCAGCGTTTTCTTCTTTATTAATTAAGGTAATGCTATTTTTTTCTCTAACAGGATCTTGAAAATAATTTTTAAACATAGGGCGACGAACATACAAGAAAGTTACAAAGGCTTATGAAAGCATCGATCCGTATCCCACGCTTAATTGGACGGATATTGCCTTTTCTGCCTACGGCTATTTCATTTCCTAGCTGTAACGAAGCCAAGAAGCAGAGCCGTTTGAACCACTACACACTGGAAATTCCCCACAAGGCTTATGATAATATTCACCTACGTAACAACCTCAAAAGTATGTGTACGGTTTTCCCATACGATGAGGAAGCAATTTTAATGATGCGTGAAACAAGATTACTTTTAACGTCTCACGTTTTGTACCTAATATGTTTTTCCTGATACATTTATTTTAGAGTTTTAATAGCTCTGAATATAAATAATTTTTCTGACGCTAGAATTATAGGGAAACGAATAATACTCAACATAGATTAGATTTAGTTTTATTCCTTAAAATAACTTCGAGCATTATCTTGTTAAAGATATGTAATATTCCACAAAAGACGGCTGACACTTGAAAAGTAAATGTATCTTGTTAGGTCAATTTTGTGCTGTTCAAATTCATACCTGTTACGTTTCACGTGCATTATGTTTACTTTAAATATAGCGTGTGTGCGTGCTTGTGGATTGTTTCAACATTTCCAAAATTATATACTGTACAAACCTATACATGTCCAGAGAACATTGTGATAATCCAATTAGTTTTACGACTCTGAAAAGGTGAGAAAGATATGTGGATAATGATGCAAATTATTGATTTAATTCATCCAAGACTTGAATAGATAAAAGGACGTCAAAACGTGGAGCATGATTAAAACCTTGGCATTTTACAATTAAGTGACTATACATGTTCAAACACCTACGGCATGTATATTCCTTTATTTGCATATATAGTTTTAACACAATAAACTTGGTCACATGTCTAGGTCCTACGAGAATTATTATTTTATTTAATATTTTAGTTTTAGTTTTTAAGAAACTTATTGTTTCATTTTCGATAAGTGGTGTTTCTTTAACCTTCGTAAACGTACTTTTCAGGAGTAAGCATATTAAGTTAACTTTCGTTTTTAAGCACTTCAAATGTGATAAGACTAAGGATAACAGAGTTTTATCGCCTCTGTTGAGGAGGAAGAGTATCTATCCAAGTTTCTTTCATTCGTAATGTTTAATTATATTGGAATTACTTCGTATGAGATCAAAATGAGTCGCAAGCCAGAATCTCTCAGAAACATGAGGAATGACGTATTTCGGCAAGCATTCTTCTGGGAAAATATATATAAAGAATCAGGAGATAGGCACTACCCAGAATTTACTGGCGAAACTGACAACAGCTCTGAATCTCGTGAGACTGGATAGATGGCAACAAAACTTAAGTATATTCCAAGTAGTAATAGTAAGTTCACGACAGTGACAATTTAAACATAGAGCATAATTATTATTGCGAGCATTTCTGCAATTGATGACTAAGCGAGACAAAATACTGAAGAATGTAGAATTTATATTTCAAAATTTAACCCAAGTAAAAGTAAGAACTCTTCCAAGAGGGTGTAGCATTTGGTTAACAAAATTCATTAATCTCTTGTTCCTATATTCTAACTGCCCTACGCATCAATTAAGAACTATTTTTGACAATAGATTCAAATGTTATTTTATCCATTTCAGGCAAGTTTATTAGCCATTTAAATATAAATGAAAATCCATTAGTGTACTTAAAGTATGTTACTTTCAAATCATATTATGATTTTAACATTAATAGTGGTATAATATATTTCATATTTGTGTAGGTTTAAGTCCCTTTAACACCAAAGCACCTACTATATATATATGATGCTTATTTAACCTTACTGATTTTGTACATATACTTAAATTATATTTATTGATAAATTATGAATCAACAACAGTAATTTAAGTAGACTTATTACTATATATAAGCAATGTTGTCTAAAAAATATTTGATGAATTAAGAGACGAATTTCCTTACTGTTATTGATAATTAAATTTTATAATTGGCTTATGACCGGGAGAACGCACAGTGCGGCCGATTCCAAAAAAAATGGCCAAAAGTCCAAACAATAAGTAACTAGCTAGGAATTTTTTCATGTTGGGTTGGTTACATTACATCTGGAATGGTCAGAAATTACTTATGAAAGTGCTTATTTCCTTTTACTTTTCCCAGGAGTCGCAACGCTACCTTTTCTCGATTGACATCAATTGCGTTAGTGAGGCAGTGAACGATGCACGTGTTGAAAGTTGTTTAAAAACTTTAGAATGAAGCAGATCATAATCAAATAAAATGTAATCGACGTCTGAAGGTACGTAGAATATATAAGCAATGATAAGAAATAATAATTTATCATATATAACTTACTATTGAAACAATAACTGTTCCTAATTTTTATTAATAGAAGGCGTTAAAATACGATATGCTATTGTGAAAAAGTTATGTTATTCCGTGTTGTTCCGCTGTCAGACTTATTGTAAGTTAGAGTGAAATGTATGTTCGTTGATATAAAAGAAAAAAAAACATGCCCGAAGTTACCCCTGTTTGTTATTTAATCATTCCAAAATGGCAGACCCAAAAATCCATTTTCCACAGCGTTTGAGCTAGAGCCACGGAATTTGGCACGCAGGTGTATTATCACGAGTAGTTTAGGAAAATATTATATTATGATGAAAAAGTTGCCATATTGGATCCAAAATTGCTGCCAAAACTATTGTTGTATAGAGTGCACAGCCTAAACTGCTGGAGCCAGAAACACCAAATTAGACACGAACGTACATGATGACTTGTAGGTTAAGAAAATGTACAACATGTTTCGCAAGATGCCATCGTAGATCCAAAATGGCGGATCCAAAAACCCATTTTCCACCCCGTTTCAGCTAGAGAAACTAAATTTGTCAAAAAGGTGTATTATCACGAGTAGTTTAGGTAAATATGACAATATGTTGAAAACGTCGCCATCTTGGATTCAAAATGGTCGCCCAAAATCCAATCAGTAATCAAAATAAACAACATCATTAAAAATAATTATCATTTAAGTATAAGCTAAAATGTTGTTAAGGGGATTCAGTTTTGCAACAGTGTTCAAGCATGTGTTAAAAGATACTTCAACTTATTTAATAATTAAAGAGATAATACATTCAACGAACATTGACTTTATTACTGCAGCGCTGGGACGAAAGCATGTATAAAACTCAACTAATCTCTGTTAATGTTTGGAAAGAAAAGTATTGTTTTATTTCTCTTCATAATGATAATGTTTGCAGACTTAACAACATGGTTAATAATTAGTGATTCTGAATTAGATGTCTGTGCCAACGAATATAGTCCCCGGATCTTGGGAAAACAGATTACCACCTCCTCCATTCTCTCAACAATCACGTTCTTGGGACATATTTCGAGAATGAAGCAGATTTGCGGCAGACACTCAAAGTCTTCTTTGCTTCCAAGATTCATTAAGTTTACAACCAAAGCATTGTTGGGATGTTTGCAGAAGGCACTGGATGCCGATGGGGAGTACTGTGAGGACTAATGGTAAGTGGTAATCTCTGTATACTTTCTGTTTCTATCACGAACAGGAAGAACTTTTTTTTGGATATCTTGTACGAAGAAATAAATGTATGATTCACAAATAAAAGTACACATTAGGTTGATTATATACATAATTACTCTAAAGTTCTCTTATATGGTTTATACCTGTATAACTGTATTCGGTCGAAGCCTTGTTAGTTAGTTCTAAATATATTTTGTAACTAGCCGTATCCCGCTTTCTGTTTGCAGTGCAGGCGTAGGATAATATTCAGTGGAATATTTATTTTTCTGATTCACCACTACTAATACTACTTTTACAACAACAATAACAACAACTACTACTGCATTGTATACGTGAACCAGGGGAGATAGTATATTGGGGAAATATACGTGTTGTTTGTTTTATTCTGCTTTATTTTAAAGTGGAGTTGGATTTAATTAAGAATTGATTATTGGATTGACCATTTTATTCCACTTGGAAACTTGATTGTTTGATTATAAATTGGATATTTATTGTTGAATCTATTTTATAAATGAGAAAATCTGATGATAATGTATATGGCTAGCCAAATTATTATGTGTATTGGGAGTTTGTTGATGGATACAGAAAAAAGTTGTCGTTCATGTTTTGGAATGGCAATTTGCGATACATATGAATGAAAGGTTAAGAAGAACATTCTGCTTAATATTATTGTTAATTGAGCTTAGTGGGAAGGACTGCTAATATCATTAAAATGAATTATAAGGTAGTCAAAGTTTAAAGATTGTAGAAAGCTGTGGGCTTATGCGATTTAAAGGATGTAGATTGGTATGTATGGAGAGCTTGTGTTTTATCAATAATTTGATTTTAACAAATCGTCTTCGTTGTTCGATCTTATATACCTCGTTTCTTTAAATAGTACCTATACAAAAGGAATAGTTTGAGTTGATGTGCTTTAAATAGCACATTTAGTCTGATTAATAGCGATTGTCTTAAAGGAATCAGTAGCCTCCACTGTACTCGGGAAAGTAGTGACTTGGAACAGTGTGATCACGGGATAATCGATCATCGGATGTCACGCTATTCTCGTACTAAGACTTAAAAGAGATTTCACGATTTAAGAAACCCTCATATAATGTTAATTGGACTAGACGGATTAAAACGTATAAAAGATACCAATAGAAGATAGCGTAAATATGTATGTTTCATGCTGATAAATAGTAACAGTATTATCTGCAAAAATCTTCAAAAACTCATCATGTGAATTGACATTCTTTCAGAGAATTTCTGTTAAGTGTAAATCCCAATGCAGAAGTTGAATGCTTTTCCAGTTCAGCTACGATGGAAAGGTCTGAGATTCATTCCCTGGCGCACGACATCTGTCATCCTTACTACTGCGACGGTAGTTGACAAGTCATGTTAATGTTCTTCCAAGGTTCACTTGATATTTTTGGATAAATAATAAAAGACTAATACCCTGAACTTTACTGATTACTTTAGTTAAAGATATAATCAGTTATCGGCCTGAATGTACGTCTAGAAGATAATAAGACGACGAAAGCTAATAAGATAATTACATAACATAAAGACGTTGGTCCGAAACAAAACCGAAGAGACGTCATTGCCGTGTGCGGAAGACAGATAGAAACAAAAGAAAAAAAAACGAAACTAACCAGAGCACTGCACACTGACTGATGTGATTTCAGTAACATTCGGTCGGATTAAACCATACCACGCTTTTGGACAATAGGTTTTGTGATCGTAAGCCCTTACGATGCTGAAAAGCTATTTCGGCAGATCACTGAATCCCGTAACGGTTAGTGGTGGCCCCACGTATGTGGCACAATCACGGGATTGGGGCATACTAGATGTTTTCAGTTTCCTCATCAGGGAGGTTTGTTGAGTGCTTTTGGATCCGACGATAGAATAGTCAGTGAAATACATTTTCTCCGAGACGTTTGGGTTCGACTCCCCTGCTAGGAATTAAGAGTGTGGAACCTTGCGTCTAGAATCGTCATAGTTGATGCGACAGCTGTTCGCTATTGAATCAGAGCGTTGGGATAAATTGGTTTATAGAAATATATTTTGCATGAAGGATTTACGGCTCAGGTAGTCGTGAGAAAATTAAGTGTTGCACCGAAGTCAAGTTCTCCGGAATTAGTATCTCGTAAATACAAATACTGAAAAAGAACTGCAAGTTTAGTAAGAGGTTATTTGATTGACAATAAGGATCTGTTATACCTGCTAAAGTAATTGGAAATGCATAATCTTCCAGAAGTATTTGTGCATAGACTTAGGGTTGTATTTCCGTTAATAAACACACACATCATATCTCTTCCGCGTTGAAGGAGATAGTTCCAATGGTTAAAAATGGTTATAAATGGTGTGATAGTGTTTGATAAAAATATTAACTGTCAACAATTCGTAAAGCATGATTATATTTTAATCGACCGTTACCTATTCAAGATCTCACATGAGAATTCATTCGTCGTTTAAGCATTGAGATAATCAAGTGCGAGATAACAGAAAACGTAGTTGATAAACGTTATTTTATTTTCATATTATGAGTATTCTTGTATGATTCTAAAAACATTTTGTTTCTTGAAGTATAAGTGACTGACTTGTCAATAAAAACAACTTACTTATTCAAGATTTTTTATGCAGATTCAACATAATACATGTGTTTGAATTGATGTGCCTGTGAAGAAACTCTTAGTTTTGCCTGCAATAAATATATATCTTCCAGTACCTAAGCGAAGGAATTCCGTTAAGCTCTGCACAAGTAACTTACGAAGCTCAGTATTTGTTTTGTCCATTTTCACTGACGCTTTACGACTTTACCTTAGCTTTACGTTCTAGGTACAGAAAAACTTACAGGATGTTCATTTTGAAATGCGCTTATAAAAGGGTTATTGCATGTCAAAATTACAAAAAATGAAAAGGTGGGTTGCAACTACTTGTTTTGATTTTGATGAACCTTGACAGTGATTAGTCTCAATGAGAAACTAAGATTCTCCAAAGATTTTTTTTAAATTGCATAGTTTCGGTTTAAGAGGGGTCAAAATTTAGGGGTTAGCCCTCCATCTCCATCTGGGGTTAAGACTCATTGCTACATTAGCCTCCATTGCTACTCTGCCTCAAGACCGAAAATAATAAATATCTCCGTAAATATTAGACGTACGACTTGAAAAAGGTGTCCAATTAAAGCTGTTGTAATGGATTTTCTAAATATCTAATTCGTTTTAGCCTCATGCACAGATAATTGTACAAAAAATGCAAAACCGTGCAAACAATATGCAAACATTTTTTTGGGTAACTTTGACCCCCAATTCCTAATTTGGGATAGTAGCCATCAAAATGAGCTTCGTATAGTACTTCGTAATGTTGTTGCCTATAATAGAAAACAAAAAGCGTTGTATATTTGCTTCTAATGTAGTGTGAACACTTGTCAAAAACGCAATATTGTAATTGGGGTCAAACCAGCTTGGTTGCTCGAACCCTTTCAACAAATGTTGTCTTTTAATACATATATCCCTTGTAAACGAATAGTTCAAAATGTGTATTATTTTATTTTTATCCCAACTAATTAATTTATGGAAGCAACTTTTGTATTGCAGCGCATGCCGCTCTTTTTGTTTGCAGACGTTTACGAAAAATGTTTTATATCCAGACCATTTTATCATAGGACATTAAAAAGAACTTTTTGTCCTTAAAATCTGCTTGAGGGTTTTAGTCCTGTGTACGAAAAGTCTAAAACGTACTTCAACTTGTCAAAATGGTATCCAAATATTATGTCGAAATAGAAACATTTCCAGTTTTCAGGGTGCTTTTTCACACGGAAGGGATTAGTAATCAAAGTTGATTTTTTTTTTGCACAATATTACACATGAAAGTATGTTGAACGTATACAATATACGAAAATTGATATTTGCTTTCTTAATTTTATAGGCATTTTTGAAACTGCAAATATTATTCCTACATTATTCACATTGAAGGGTGCATAAGGAAGCAAATATCAGTCTTCATATTTTTTATACGTTCAACACACTTTGCTATGTAATAATATACAAAATATCGACTTTGACATTCAGTCCCTCCCGTGCAAAAAAGAACCCGAAAAACTAGAACGGATTCTATTTCGACAATCATATTTGGACACCATTTTGACCAGATCGAGTACGTGTTTAGACTTTTCATACACAGAACTAAAATTATCTAGCAGACTTTAAGGAAAAGTGGGCTTTGTTTGGATGTCCTATGATAAACGAGTTCAAAGAAATTACATTTTCCGTAAACATCTGTAAACAAAAAGAATGACATGCGCTGCAATACAAAAGTTGCTGCCATTAATTAATTAGTTGTGATAATAATAAAATAATAAATTATACTTGTACATAGGATACTTGTACATAGTTTTGAATTATACTTGTACATGTGATATAAATATTTAAAAAAATGTTTGAACGGCTAGAGCAACCCAGCTGGACGATTTCAGCTGGATTGACCCTAATTACAATTGCATTCTTGACAAGTGTTTACACTACCTTAGAAGCAAATACACAACACTTGTATTTTTTCTTAATATAAGCAACAACGTTAAGAAGTAATATACTGAAGCTCATTTCGCTGACTAGTACCCCAAATTAGGAATTGGGGGTCAAAATTATAAAAAATGTTTGCATACATTTTGGATGGTTTTGCTTTTTTTGCACAACTATGTACGAATCAGGCTAAAACCTCAACCTCGTACCTCTAATATTTACGGGGATATTAATTATTTTCGGTCTTGAGGCAGAGTAGCAAATCATCCGAGATGGCGGCTAATCTTAAATGTTGACCCCCTGTAAAGCCGAGACTATACAATTTAAAATTGAAATCTTTGGAAAAATTCTGCTTCTCATTTGACACAATCACACTGCCAAGTTTCATCAAAATCGAAACAAGTAGTGGCAACCATATGTGGTAGTTTTGAATGACCCAAACGAACATTGATCTGCATATTAAAGATATGGAGTGAATGATTGTTATATCGCATATATGAATATAATATAAAAGAGCTGCAGCTTCTGTAATTGTAGTTACAATATGATAGACCAGACAGATAACCATTCATTTTATACATACACATAGTTATTACAATTACAATTAGAACTATAAATCCAGTATTATACCAAATAGAAACAGATTTATGATATATCTATTGGTAAGCACTGAAAATATTTGTACATTGCGTATAAACACACTGCTGTTGTAAGTACATTGCCTCTAATAGAACAAAATCTGAAGTATTTTTGTTCCTGGTTTGGTTGTTGTAACTTCCCTTGATTTAAAATACGCCTTTGACCTGCTCCTGGAACTAATGAACACGTATGCAAATTCTGGTGACAATCAATGCTTTTATGTAGATTTGTATAAGCAAAAGACACATTAACATTCAGAATTATTTATATTGGATTAAATTTGAATAAGGATTTAAACTGTTAAAATATAAGTTTCAAGCCGACCGGGTGGTCAAGCGGTCTGCGGCGGTAGGCCATCGGCTCGAAGGTCCCGGGTTCGAGTCCCGGAAGGGGCATGGGTGTGTATTTTAACTATCTGTAAATGGGCGAATCGTGACGGGCCGAAGTCCAAAGTTACTAGACTGGCCCATATAAAAATAAAGTTTACCAAAGTTTATTTATAAGTTTCAAGGTCATTAGTACAAAGAATGACGTAATAAAAAATGTCACTTTATAAGCCAATATCTGCAGCTTTATTTGGGTGGTAACAACAGAAGGTAGTTATGATTAACTCATGACATAAGACAGTGTTTATCTATAGTCCAAGGGGAACATAATGGTATTTGGCAAATATTTAATGAAATATGGACACTCAGCGTGTTTATAAGTGTTATACGT
The DNA here is from genome assembly GCA_022664845.1 of Lepisma saccharinum. NCBI lineage: Eukaryota > Metazoa > Arthropoda > Insecta > Zygentoma > Lepismatidae > Lepisma > Lepisma saccharinum. The sequence continues at coordinate 24,810 of JAGDQP010002460.1, forward strand.
AGCAAGAAATAGTGAATGATAGTTAAGATATAACAATACTAAACTATATATTTAACCAATTTACATCTTAATTATTTTATCAAGTCTCATTCTATTTGTGAACGCAAACTGATTTGATTAAGTTTTACAAATATCTTTGTTCTCTGATCATTTAATTGTCCATGAATATTCATGACTTCCTTTTCTTAGTTATTTTTCCTTTACATCCCTTCAACTTTGTATGTATGTATACCCGAAATTACTAAACAGTTCGAAGAATGAATGTTATGGGCCAAGATCGTCATTGAAAAATGTAAACACTGATCGAAACCTACATAAAGGCTTACTATAAATCTAAAAATTAACTAATAACAATAAAAAAGTCTCCTAATTAACCTACAGATCAGGATAAACGTTATTAAACTTGTATAGGGTAATTATAAGTATAATTCCATAAATACTCAGTAATGGGCGAGGAGGGTCTTTTTAAGGGTCACTGATCACTATAGATGGTCACTTTAAGCAATATTATCAGTCACAGATAGAGTAGGGAAAGGGATAATTCCAGAAATTATCTATAGTAGGCGAGGAAGGACATTTTAAGGGTCATTGGTAACTATAGATGGCCACTTTAAGCAATATTGTCAGTCACAGATATTAGCTCAATCTCAATTCCTTTTCCTTATTCCATTAATAAGTACCCCATCCTCTTCCTTCAGCATGTGCCGAGGAAGAAGAAAAAGCAAAAGGATAACATTATCAAACAATAAAAGTGACACTAAAACAAAGAATGTCACACGAACCAAACCATATAATAAAGAGGAGAGCATTTGATAGGTTTTGAAGTAACTGATGTTACTTGGGAAGAGAGAATAAACACATTATTAGGAGGATATGATTTTCTACCCGATCTATTTGGAATTTGCTCTATCTAGCGTAGGTTATTTTTAGGTTATAGATTACCCAGAACTTGAAGAATAAATTTAAAAAAAATAATAAGAGACAAACTTCCACTGAAGCTGTCTCTGTGGTAGATCTGGTAAGTAATATAACTCCCACCTGGTTTGTGACACAGCCAGTTCTGAGTTGAAGGCCACACCTCACCGTCCTAACCAACCTCTATGTTTTGTCAAAATTTCCCCTACATCTGCGTTGCAAGTTGTCTTAAAAGAAACGACTAAATCATTAACTTTGCTATTTATTGTTACTAAAAAATACAGTTTGTTTGCATTTTATATGATTTGTATGTACTGATCTGAAATTATGTTCTATCATCTTTATAGGAAGGGATACATGGCAAAAGACTGGCATGAAAAGAGTTGGCATCTTTATAGGAAAGGATACATGGCATGTAGACTATATTAACTTTCATAACTCTGTAATGAGTATTTCCGGTATGATTTGAAACGTACAGGAAACGAACTGTACAGGCTCTTGTACGATATATCTTTAAATAAATTGAATTCTCTAATCGTGGGTCGAAATTCAATAATCAGACAATCCTGTTCCGCATTTGGAATTTCGTTACAGGTTAAAGGGAAGAGACGCATAGGATGAATGGCGCAGATGGTTTCGTAGTCCGAGGAAAGGATCCGTTTAAACATGTTTTATTTTTAAATTCAATGAGAGCTTTAACGTAATCTCAATAACTTGCAAAATGAAGCTTTTTTTTTTTTCAAAAAAGTTTTCGTCCTGAGCAACATAAATTTTAAGACAAAAACAATGGTCTTGACGAAGCTATTATTGAATTTCCACATCATAAATAAAGACATGCCTAGCAATGGTTACCTGGAAGTGTGAATGCGAAACAAATGAAAGTAACAACGATAATGATCAGTAAAACTTTAGTTCAGTGATCATGATGTTTTACCCGAGGAAGAAATATACTTTAAATGTTCTTGCACATATTAAACGAATGTTACTTTGCCATTAACGTCCTTTGGATGCTGATGGGATAATGTCTAACAGGAAAAAACAGACAATTTCGATGTATACCATACTAATATATTCACTTATTTCTGCTGATCTGAATTGAGCCTTGAACTTTTAGATCTGATGATATCTGTAAAGGCTGAACACAATTATGCAGTTGTATTAGTAAAGTACACATAAGCAAACGGTTACGCCGTATCGTATAAAATTCCTAAAATGACCACTCACCTTTGACATTAATTTAAATAGTTCATTTTCTTCTTATCTGTAATGTTAAGAAAAATATTCCCTTTAAAATAGAAACGGAAATTGGGGAAGTGTGAAACGTTCTGGGGAAAAAAGGTCCAGTGCTCTTCTACCTGCCTTGGCACTCACTGCAGTTCATTTAGCTCTAAAAGAAACAGGAAGAGGAGCTAAAAAAAAGATTTTGCAGGACATTATTTCAACCGCTTTTTCCCTCAGTTTCCCCTTTTGGAAACAAGTTGGTTTTAATGAAGAAGAGAGTGAATCCCTCTCACCACATATCTCAAGGGTGCAATAAAACTGATGGCTTGAAAGTTATGGAACCAATCATATCTTACGTATATTAAAAGAAAAGCGCAAGGAAATGCAAATTTTCTTAAGATAAAAGAGAAAACAGGAAAAAAAGCAGTGGAAAACTGTAATAAAGATAGCTTATAACAAATGGGAAGAATGAATATAATAATGAAGCAACTGAGAATGTATCGTGAAAATGGTAGTATGTTGAGATCGTAAAATCAAAATGAACTTCAGACTGAAAGATAAGAATTGTGTAAAATAATTTCGTCTGAGAGAATTAAAGTAACAATCCGAAAGATTCCTATTTGGGTAAAATGTTTAAAGGAAACTTGTGTAATAATGTAATTTTTTGTGAGAAAATGCAAAGCAATACATGTATCTTGATTTCACATAAGAAAGACGAAACGTATAGCTTTATAATTTGTTTATTTTTAATTTCGAAAGTTTCTGACATTGAAGGATAAGATATTTTTATTTTCATTCTGCCACCGTATTCTGATATTTTAATATCGTTGTTTGATTCAAGACCAAATATATTCAGCAACTGTAATTGTGCCAATTCATTTCTGAGAGTAATTGTAATCATATTTACCAAACATTCTATGTGGTGATTGAATCCAGCTGCTTATCTGACACAAAAATAATTAAGAGTTAAACTGCAAGTTATAGCTCATTTATCAACATAACATCCAGAGCACGAAAATATCATTCATCAATATTTAAACTTATTAACATAGGAATAGTCCGATTTTGTGGACGTTACAATTTGTAACCTTTTTGTAGGGTTTCCTTTGTAATAAAATTAAGAGACTTAGTATCCTTCGTTCCGCCATAGTGACAAAGAAAGTCACTCGCAAAATTTATATCTCTTCTTTTTTAGTCTAATTCTTGCATCACTCTTCCCCTTACCCCGAAGGATTTTTTTTACTAATATCACTTATTTTGTAAGGCTGCCTATTAAAAATATATGCATACGCCGTTTTTGTCCCAAATTTGCTCGGAATATGTTTTTCCATGGGTAATTTAGTCGAAATCCAATGACAACTGAGTGAGCACAGTCCTCATATAATAGTTTGATTTTAAATACTATCAATGTTACCCTAGAACATTCATAGATTCTGCCCAAAATTTGCATGGACTATTTTCGTTCATATACACACATTGCATCACCATTTGGTTGAAATCGAATAAAAAGTGAGCACAGTCTTCATACAAAAGTTCTATTTTGAGGCATATAGCTATACCGAGTGTACCCATATACATTCACCGATTCTGCCCAAAGTATGCATGGATTATTTTTTTCCATAAGCACACATTGTGTTGCTATTTGGTTGAAATTGAGTAAGAAGTAAACAGCCTTCATACAAAACATAATTTTTGAACCATGCTAGGATTCGTATCTCGAAAACGGTAACTCCTCTAAAAATAAACATTTTACCCCTACAGGCCCCGCAATTGACCCCCAACCCCCCTCGTAACAACCATTTGGAACTAAAGCATAAAGGCAGAGAGGTTGACAGACACATGTTTCGATCATTTTTCAAAATTCTGTGATTGGGGTAAAAAGTCATAACTTCCTAGCCCCTTCACCGATTCTAACGTGTAATACACCGTTTGAAATATAATGAAGCCTCAATTACGATTCTGGAAATTTCGGCCGACAATATAGTCTGAGGTCAGTGCTGTAATCAGAAATGTGAAATTTTGATTTTTTCGAACCTCCATAGGAGGTGGGGGGGCATGAAGGTCCTACAGACCCATATTTTTCTGTCTCTTAGTATGACAAGGAGGTTTCAAATGAAATTCGAGGATAAAAATCGGGCTTATATTTCGAGAGAGCCAAAACTCTCTATATATATATGTGAGTGCCACCAACAGACTCGTTTTTTAGGGTCACTCTTAGAACTCCCGTTCTACATGATCATAATTTTCGTCTGCAACATGTTCGGTGTTTTCCATTGTATGAACAATTCATAAATATAATTATGTAATGTTTAGTAATATTCTGTCACATTAATAAACATACGTCAATACACTCTATATATACTAACCATTGCTCCATTCTAACCTGTTTCAACTTAATTGATAATAATGTGGTTTCTTTTCATTTTGTAGAGAGACCGAAGTACTCCGCATATATAAAGTATGGCCAATTTACATTTAACTTATATTTATGTGCTAGATACATAGGTAAGATCAACACATGTTGAGTAGGTACCTCATGGTTTATTCTTCTGGTGCTTATGATATGGAAGTTAGCGGTCGGAACTTTGCCTATAATCGCAGCATTCATCTACGGAAAGAGAAGGATATCCTACGAAACACTAGTGAATGTGGCAAAGCAGGCATAAGTAAGAGTTCGTCGACAGTGTCGGTTCAAAGTCTGCGGCCATTTACTCTAAATAACGAGGATATATTCTACTAATTTATCGTATAAGGAAGAACGGTAATTCTTCAAATCATTCTAACAAATGTATCTGTTAGCGACATTCACATATATACAGCTAATTTCGGATTTAGAGAACTACAAGCCCGATTTTGATGCTTGAACTTGCATTTGAAAGCTCTTTGTCATAGTAAGACACAGAATGAATGGGTCAGTAGGACCTCCCTGGGACCCTCTAGGACGATTAGAAAAAATAACAAAATTTCACATTTTTTATGATATCACTGACACCATACCATATAGGCGATCAAAACTTGTGAAATTGTAATGTACACTTCAATACCCTTCAAACGGTGTATAGAATCGGCGAAGAACTTAAAAATTTAGGACCTTTAAAACCGAATAATAAAATTTTCACAAATGATCGAAAAGTGTCTCTGTCATTCTCTCTTCCTTTTTTCTTTAACTTTAAATGGTTGGCACCAGGGGGAGTTGAGGGGTCAATTGCGGACCCCGTTGGAGTAAAAAAAAATGTTAATTTGTTAATAGGAGTTACCATTTTCGAGATACGGAGCCTACCATGGTACAAAATCGAACTTTTGTTCTAAGACTATGCACTTTTTAATAGATAGCCTTACAAAATAAGTGATATCAGTATTAAAACCCTTTCGGGGTAAAGGGAAGTGTGACGCAAGAGTTCTACTCACAAAAGAAGTGATACCTATTTTGCGAGTGACTTCCTTTATACCACTATGGCGGAAGCGTTTCCTTTGTAATAAAATTATGAGACTTAGTATTCTCCCTTCCTTCATAGTGACACAAAGAGACACATAGTCACTCGCAAAAAATGAAATCACTTGTTTTGTGAGTAGAATTGTTGCTTCACTCTTCCCGAAGGGGTTTTTACTGATATTCAGAAGACTATGATCGATTTTCTTTTGGAATATTTTACTTCCACTGAAGCATATTACATCGAATGACTTAGACTATTGTGTACGTTGCCTTGCCTTCATTTTTTTTATTATTTTCACCGAGAATGTGAAAACAACAGGGGTTTAAGCAAATATGGGTTTAAAACTTGTACTTTTCTGATTCTAAAGAAAGATGAAAGGAAATACCTCTTAATCTAACGAGAGCATGTGTGCCTTTTCATTGGAATGTCGATATATTTAATGCGTGGAGTAGGAAATTATAGTAATAATTTATTAACCACTAACTCAGTTAAGTCAGGAAATGGTAAGGTGTTTATTCTTTCAGAACAAGTACATTTTCCGTACAAAGAATGTATTGTTGAGTTTTTGGGGAATAAAACCTGATACTTCTCATTTACAGCATGTTCCTCCTTTATCTCTACTATTGTGTATGTTGCTTTTCCTTCATTTTGTTCTGGGTATTGACACCGAAAATCTGGTTGTTACTTCACCAGGTATGATGTACCTCTCTGGGTATTATCCACCTCAGTTCGTACTCAAACGTTTCATAGTTAGTCAAAGATTTGCTATCACTTCATAAAAATGGTAACCTATTTCAATTCTCAAAAGAAGAACATTATTTCATAACAATTATAATCTTTTATAATCGATGATAGTTTGGTGAAGAAAGGTCTGTCTGGAAAGTAACTTGTTTTTAGTTTTTATATATATATATATATATATATGGAGAGAGAGAGAGAGAGAGAAAGAGAGAGAGAGAGAGAGAGAGAGAGAGGGGGGGGGGGGGAGAGAGGAAGCTGGGATCTATTTTTTACGTTCTATCTATACTTGGAAGTGAATGTCCAAACACGAATTTGTTGAGCATCCAACACCAGACAATCAGTGCAATTACATGCCAATATAAGACACCGTAAAGAAAATAAAAAAGAACAAGAAATTATGGCTACAAACTAGACGACTTCTATTATTATTATATACAAAACATAAAGTCCTTATGTTTATTTCCTTCGTAAATAACACCCTTGGGATTTTCTCGTAAACAACATTCTTGAGATTTCTTTAGTTTGGTGGTGAAGGAACATGTACTAGAACAAAATAACCTGTATCGTTATTTCATTGTCAATATTAAAAGGTTCTTGCACTGCAAAATGTACATTTATTTTACAAATCTTGTCTGAAACTAGTATTTTTGTGTTAAAAAAAATGTGCAGAAGATGACACTCGAGTTTATCACGTCTTTCTGAAGATGAATTTTATAAGCTTAGCAAATCTTCTTCATTTCTTGTATACAATGTGGTCACAATATGTCCTCAAGTCAATTGTACTCGGTTTTGCAACAAATATCAACAATATTTACCGAGAGAACTGACTTCGTGTTTTCATACAGTATGGCCGGAAATAAAGTATACCGAAATGCAAAACATGTATTGATATATGGAATCTGAAATAAATGTTACTGTATACTGTTACAGAGACAAACGTTCAAGCAGTGTAATACAGCATCTGATCAGAAACAGAATAAGTAACACACAAAATATTCAATATGCTCCGTCCAACACTTTTATTTTCTCATATTGACGTTGCGAGTTGTCAAACATGGCCCAATTTCATCCCGTGATATTGAATGGAACACACGAGTGATATTAAATTTGAGTTGCTCAATGTTACGAGGCACTGGATTACAGTTGACACGACCTTTTAGTATGCCTTATACAAAACCATCAGGCGGATTAGATCAGGTGAGTGGGCAGGATCTCTTTTTTCATCGATATTGTGGGCTCTTCAAAGTGATGTTACAAAATCTGTAAGGGTTCACTAGCGACGTGTGCAGTGAATACATCTTGCTAAAATTATTCTCTGTTAATCACAGATCGTTATGCTGATTGCTGATTTCATTGTGGATGCTGATTGCTTTCTTCTCGAGGGCTCTTCACGTTGGCACAACACTGACCTCATTTGAAGGAATTTTGCAACTATCAACATCGCTGTGCCCTCTGTTGGAGGAGGTTACTGATACTCTAATTCAAGTTCGAAACAAGTTCTCATTCCATCCGTGACTTCGCCTACTTCCGTACGAGCGGAAAGAATACTCCACGACAAATGAATTCTCACAAACATTTGAGGTCATTACCGATCGCCTATCACAATACATATTCTCTGCAAGAACTAAAGTCATACTTAGACTGTACAATTCTACTTTCTTAACACCACGGACGGTGTACAGTGTTTCCAACTTTCGTTATGCTTTATTACCAGCTATATTGTATTACCTCACTTAGTTAAAGCTTTATAATAGCGGGACGACGTGGGTTCTGTTCTAATCTTGTCTCCGACAATTTGTATGTTATTTTAAAACTACACAGAACAGGTCTAAATGAAACTTATTTTAGTTTCACTAAAACGTGCGCTTAAAATGTACAAGAACTAGACAGTTTATTGACGATGGAACGCATAGTGCATTTAGTTTATTGAAGATGAAACTCATGCTGTACATATTTGAGACAAACTATCTCCAAAAACTTGCGCGCTTACTAAATTAAGCATAGGACTATTTCAAGGAATAGCTAAGAGAAAATGACGACAATTTTCTGTTACCTTAACTCCACTGGTTACGGAATATAGCTCTCGCTGAAACAATCTTGCTTGTGACCCAATTGTAGTCAGCATTTCTTTTAAATTTTAAACTGGAACACTTACTTATTTATAGCAATTAAGACGTGACTGATAATTTGGCGTATAATATTTCATGTTCCTACGTCCATAGTTTGATACATTAAGATTACTTTTTTGAATCAAGTCTCATTGTCTTAAGCAAATATCATTATAGCATCAACTTAGTTTTGAAAATTAATTTTCTTTTTATTGTTTGAAAATGAAATCAATGTACTTACAAGGCGCAAAGAAGGTCGATCGGACTAATACAGTAACTGACTCAATTGTGGAAGTCGTGTGGTATGGTCTCTGATATGATTTTCTAACTCAAATGGTTATAATGCTGAATAAATTCACAGTGTGATTGTGTGAATGCAGACGTCAGAGATTACGTTTTATCGTGACAACGCGTGACCACACGCTAATGATATCACTATCCAGACTGTTCAGAAGTTACGATGAGGACTATAGAAATACCCGTCTTATAATTCTGACCTCAAGTCTAGTGGCTATTATATCATGTCTTCCTGCACTTGAAGAAATAGCTGTTGGCTCATAATTCCTAACAAGGTGACGTGTTGGAAATGACTATTCTCCAATGGATGAACATGGAACTGCATGCAGAAAGTTTGTTCCATAGTATCCCAAGTGCTCGGAAGATAATTGTGATTACATAGAAAGGAATGAAATGGCTATGTATTTGTTTGTAACAGCTAATATATCTCAAAAACAAAGCTTTTGTTCTTTTGTTATAACTAACTGGTCTTTATGCTTTAAAGGTGGCTCTTAGATTGTCAATTCCTTCAGACAAAATATTATCAATAATCTGCCTTTCTCAGCCTTTATAAGTGTTGAATGCATCAAACTTGCGTGTTGAATGCATCAAAATAACGTACCATATTTGAAAAGTAATATGAATGTATTTAAGAAATGGTAAAAAGTGGAGAAGTATGAAACAATAAAGACTGACTAGTTGTATGAGCAATAAAAATGTCTTACAATAAAAGAAGCCTACTTTCTTTTACTGTGTAAAATCCGTTAAAATAAAGTAAACTTAAAGTTGATTCTAATACATTTCTCCCTCTGCTCAATTGTCAGGTCAGATATATAGGTTGTAATTAGTTCGTATCTGAAGTTTTATGATTGCTCCTGTCAGACCAACTGCCCTTAAAATAACTCTAAATGGCCTACATCACGTGCAATTTACATTTGCGCAGTAATTGCAACACTTATTACCCAAGGAAGATGGGGGAAAGGACCCCAAAAACATTTCATACAGCGCAATGTGTATGCGTACGTAAACTTCCCCGTTTTCTTAAAGCGACGGTTAAAACTTACCAAATTTTGCAACTGTGTGGAAAGCAATTAACTGACGATATATGTGGAAAGCTAAAAGTGTGTAAGGAAGCGAGAGGTAAGCGGAAGATGTCCGAGAAAGACAGAGATAGGGAGGCGTGGACGATGACTATATGGGACTTTGCACAAGACTCACTTGCACAGAAATTTGCTTCTCAGAGGAAAACTTCGTACACGTACTATGGTGAACAGCGGAAAAGAAGAGAAGTTACCGTTTTGGTAGAGGCCTTGTTTTTGTGCAATAAAATGACGTCGGCCGCCGAAGAGCTTGAGGAATTTCACGACGTGGGACAAAGGGAAAGATCGGGATGGGAAGATGAAAGTTTTGCTCTTTTGCCACACTAGGACTAATTAGGAAAATTACGTCAGAGCCTAGAACAATTTACTTGTTAAGTGCCTCAGAATTCCCTCGTCGGCACACGATGATTTTTGATGAGCTAAGTATCCCCTGTTGTTAGCTTCCCGAGACGGGGAAAGAACAAGGAAAAGAAACAAGGCTCTGTGGCTAGCTGTGTGGTCATTTTCGTCTCCTGTGAAGTTGAGGAAAAAGTTTATCGTGGAAATGTATGTTTGGAATTCAAAACACTCAAAAAGAGACCACTGAGAATTGAGAAAGCAAATTAATCTAAAGAAACTTGTATATGATGAATAATTAACATATACTATTATGAAGTATTGTCTAGATAAATTTTGACCTAATACTTGTTTTGAGATTAGAAATTAACACTGGTAATAGCTAAAGCGTTTACGGTATTTTTTGAATAGAAGACAAAATTGTTTTCATTGTATATGCAACACAAAATATATCTGATCTAAACTTATTTTTGTCTTCGTCTTCTGATCCTTTATGAATTAGTAATTCCTTCACTATTTTGTGGTATGTAATCTGTTCTGCCGACCGGCTTCAACGGCATAGGTACATCTGGTTTCCGAAAAAAAATAAACGCAAGAATACTACTGGCACAGGTCATAGTTAAGATATTATTATTAAAACGATTTTTGAGTTCCCTAAAAACTGATGATTTAGCATTCACTCTTTCCTCTTCCACCGTCGAATTTTTTTGTCTCTTTTATGTGTGTAAAATCTTGAAAAGAAATCCTAACACAAGTCATAAACTAAACAAAGATGAATAATGTAAACTCAATAACGCTTCCTCATGCGTTCGGATTTTAATGACACTACGCGGACTCTGCATGTGTTGAAATAACAAACAATACTTCCAGTTTAAAGAAATCGAGCATATTCAGATGCATAACCATTCATATTATCAATAAAAGATGTTATTCATAATAATGTGCTTTTTTTAAAAAACAATATATCTCTCGTTTATGTATATTCACCATCCCAAGGACAAGAGACAATACCATATCAAATTCAAGATATTTTCTGATAGTTTATGTTTCCCGAAATCTTTAGTGCAAACCTTAAATTTGTGTTGACTACAGCTTATAACTTCTTTGCCATTTTTTATCATAAAATAATTAATTTTATTATCAATTGTGAATATGTTATGAACAAAATGCTATAATTAGCAGGTTAGAAAATGAAAAATTGAATACAAACATTAAAATAGAAGGTAAATGGTGAAGCATATACGAAAGCGTACATACCCACATAGCAAAATGATGTCCCAGGGATATCTGACGGATCTCCTGGCAGGATATCGGGACGTCCGTAGGACGTAAGGACGTCCTGTTTAAATCCCGTTTACATCCATGGGAAGTATAGTTATAATAATCCTTCGTATAACTATACGAAGGCATATCCTTCGTATAGTTATAATTAATTAAATAATAATAATAGTAAGGTCGATTTAATTTATAGAAATTCCAGGTAGGTAATCCCGCACGGCTTTCCGGGGAACATAAAGGGGACCTCCATACGGGATGAACTGTTTGTATTGCCCACAGAGTTATCCCACGGACGTCCTTAGGACATCGCTATGGGAGCAGGACCATTCTGACGGTAATGGGATCTAAATGGGACGTCCCAGGGACGTACTCTGCTATGTGGGTAATGATTGTTAAGAAACAGGTGATGAGAAAAACAACAACAATTAAGTCAATATTGATGAACGAAATGTGCACAAAGAAAATGGCTTACCAGAGAAATGATTGTCAGACAAAAAGTTTAGCACTTTTGTCTGACAATCCTGTATCGAAAAACGTCTGTTGTAGATCTATCTACTAGGAATTCCAGAACACTAAGCAAAGTTGTATCACATGTAAAACATGTGCATTTCCAATTTCATCAAGAGAAGCCTCTATAAATACTGCGAAACTGTTCGAGACTTACATTACATTATTAACACAATCGAAACTCAACAACTATGACAACTTACATTCTTGACACAATGAAAATTGCGTGTGAATTTTACAATCATAAGAGATATCATAAGTCAAGTTCATTTAAGGAAGGATGTAACAGTAAGTGAACCCGCTGACAATCCATACCTAAGCATATAGTTTTCAGTAACAAACTCCATTATAGTATTTGGCTATAAACGTGTCGCAAGAAATTCAACAATGCACTAAACGTACTCCAAAACATTGTACTCGAATTCATCGGAATATTCTAATAATTTCCTATGAAATTTGCACTGTACACTCAAAGAGAAATGACTGGATGGAACCTGAATTTCTTGTGACCAATTAAAGGCCATAAATATATATTTTTTGCCTATATTTTGTTGATGATACTTACTTTTACTATGGCTAACGGAACTCGCCGTAGTAGCAAAAGTTCGCCATCGGGATCTATCCAAGGGCAAGATCAAGCCAGCTTTCATCTCAAACACCTACTTCTCGAAGATCCCTATTAATATTGTCCTCCCAACGTCGTTTCGTTTTCCCAATGGTCTATTTTGCTCCAGGTTTCCAACCAAGATTGAGTATAATCTTCGTTATTCTCCCATCCGAGCTACATGGCCTGCCCATCTTAGTTGTTGTGATTTCATTATTCTTACAACATCAGGTGAGTCGTACAGTCCGTAAAGTTCTTCGTTATGCGGTCTACTTTGTTCTCCAAGTATCTTTCTCAAAACCTTATTTTCAAACACTCGTAAGGTATGTCTACTAGGGTCGTTCTCCAACTCTCGCAGCCATAAAGCATTACCGACAGAATAACTGTTCTGTATATTTTCAATTTCAACTTCCGTGATATTAATCGCGAGGTTATGAGTTTCTGGACTGAATAGAAACATGCGTTACCCGATACTTTTTATTTATTACCGTACCTCGTTTTTACTTGTTACATTTGTTCCCAAGTTTTTAAATTTGCTAACTCTCTCTATGTTATCATTCTTAAATGTTATGTAATTATTTCTTTTGTTTCGATTTGTGTTTCGATTTGTTATCATGTATTTTGTTTTCTCTACGTTTACCTGTAGACCTATCTCATCGCACGCTTCTATTGAGACATCTGTGTTACTTTACAGTGCCTCTATATCTTTCCCTATTAAATCTACACCATCCGCCTACACGAACAGTTGATTCAAGCCATTTAACGTTAGTCTCTTTTTGTCATATTTTCTTTTTTAAAATCCCATATTTTAAAGCAAAGTTAAACAATAGTGGTGACAAGACACATTGTTTCAATCCGTTGCGAATCTTGAAACTATTTGACATATTATTACGTACCAGTACTCTGCTTATGGTGTCGCTGAGACACATTTTCATAAGGTGAACAAGTTTCTTTGGAATTCTAAATTGTACCAGAATATTGTATAGTTTTCCCTTTTATTAAAATCATAAACCTTCTTAAAATCAACAAATAGCTGGTGAACACTCTCAATGTATTCCCATTTCTTGTCCAAGATTTGTGTCAAGGCGAAGATCTGGTCCAACCTGGATCTATTCTTCTAAATTCGAAATGGTGTTCTCCAATTATTTCATCTACGTATACACTTAGGAGAATTAACAATAGATTACTTAATACTTTGTAACGGCTTGGAAGTAACTAGATTCCGCGGTAATTATCACTGCCCGATTTGAAGCCTTTTTCTGGAAGTCGGAACTATTATTGAGGTTTCCCACTCATTTAGAAGTTCCTCTTTTCTCCATATAGCGTTTATCACTTTATGCAGTTCCTTCATTAGTACCGTTCCTCCCGATTAATTAATTCGGCAGGAATATTTTCTATTCCAGATTTTTCTATTCCAAATTCCTTTATTGACATTTCGACCTCGATCCCGCTAGGTTCGGGTATCCACGGTTCTGCGGTATAGATTTGAAAACCCTATGTTTGTCCTCCGTTGTGTACATTAAGAGTTTGTCAAAATAGCTTTTCCACACATCGATAATTTAAATCAGATCCGCATGAAGATCACATTCATTTCTAACCATACATAACCTTTGCTGGTAACCATTTCTTAACGAGTTTACCCCTTTGTACAGATGTAGTATGTTATTTGTCTTCGAGTTTTCCTATCTCCTGAATCTTCTGCGTCATATATTCTCGCTTTTTGTTTCTGAACCCGCGTGTGGCGTTTCGTTTCGCGTTAGTTTTAGTGGTTAATATTTGCTTCGCTTTTATTACTTAGCTATCCCTGCCTTGCTTGTTTTCATTCCTCTTGAAGTTTAAGGCATTCTTCGTCAAACCAAAGCTTGTTTTTCTGATGTTTCTTCTCAACTATACGTTCCTTTGCTGCGTCCTTCCATGTACAGCAAATTGCCTCCCACATCTCACTTACATCAATTTAATCATTAATTTATTCTTTATTACTACTCAAGTCGGATAATATTTCGAACATTTTTGAGATATTGAGCTGGTAGTCTGCTTTTACGCTTGGATTATCTAATTGTTTAACTTCAAAGTTAAGTTATTTTGATGCTTTGCTTTGTTCGCGATGCCTAAATTTTCCCTCACTTTTGTGATTTCTTACTAATGGTCGGACCTTCCGCTCCCCTGTAAGACAACATCAATTATATTGGTGTGTCGTCTTCTATCTAGTAATACGTGGTGTTATTTAAATTTTATATAAAGAATTAGATGCGATATTGTTTTATTGTTTGATGCATTTGTCCTTTAGTAACATGCGTTAGCGTTTAATGGACTATATTTCTTTCTAAATACTGCTTACTATATCACATAACTCAGCTTAATTCTGAAGATTGAAGTACTTCTAAAATAACTCGATATGGAATAAATATATAGTGAATATTGCAGATCCGTTAATAGTTTTACTGTGATGTATATTTGGTATTATATTTAAGAAAATCACAACCTTTATTGCGCGCAATTCCAGCTGGATAATGCCCTGGGTATGTACACAAAAGGAAACAAAACTACGTTCAATGTCCACTTACACCCTGTGCGGGTTCTCGAGAAACAATTATTTGTTGGTAAGTATGCCTTTTATAAACAACAACTCACTCCAGGCCTAATAACAATTATCTCGCACTTCCAACATGGATTCTTGCCAAATAAATCGACTGTAACTATCCTTGTTGAATTCACACAATTTTTGTCTGGACAAATTGATAATAGAGGGCAAGTAGACGTAATTTACACAGACTTTTGGAAAGTCTTTGATGTATGACATCCTACTTAGCAACTTTGTAAGATTCAACTTCTCAGAAAAACTTCGCCAGTTAATAGCATCCTATTTGTGTCACCGTAAACACTGTGTTTGTTACAAGAATAGTATAACCGAGGAATATGTTGTAAATTCTGGTGTGCCTCAAGGATCGCACCTTGGACCTCTTTTGTTCTTATTATTTGTAAATGACTTGCCTGCTGTCATAACATCCTCCAAGAAACTTATTTTTGCAGATGATTTAAAAATCTATTGTAGTATTTCCCTTTGAATTGGACGCGGTCTCCTTACAAAATGATATTAATGCAGTCTCCAATTGCTGTAAAACAAACATGTTATTATTAAATATTAATAAATGTAGTGTAATGTCATATACTAGAAAAACAAACTATTTTAAATTCGAATACAAAGATAATGACTCTTCGCTAGTTCGAGTCGATTCTATTACTGATCTTGGTGTAACCATTAAATCTAACCTGTCATTCGACATGCACATACATCGCCTTGTTAGCTAAGCTTACAGGAACCTCGGGTTTGTAATAAGGTTAAATAGCAATTTCTCGAATATTGATGTCTTAAAAACTTTATATACAGCGTATGTTAGGTCAAAGTTAGAATACGCAGCAATAATTTTGGATCCTAATACACAGAAGAACTCTCGGCAAATTAAAATAATACAGTCTAAATTTGTACGATTTTTGACATACAAAGAAACTGGAGTATATCCTAAATTTGGAAAGTACTTAGACCTGGTAAATAAGTACAGGTCTCTGGAAAGCAGAAGAGTTAATTTTCTCTTAATTTTCCTACACAAACTCTTACACAGTAAAATCAACTCAGAAAGCTTATTATCTGAATTAGGGCTGTATACCGCATACAGTAACTCGACAGCGTAATGCTGTCTTCCAACTTTCGACCCAAAGAACTAAAGCCTATTAGGAGAATGTGCTCATTATATAATTGTATACTTAAATAATGTCCTGAGATTGATATATTTAACATAAATATGAGATAATTCCATTCTTATATAAATAATGAATACTTTATGCAGAATATGTTACTATGTGGCTCTAAATATGTATGTTACATCTACAGATGCTTATCAGAATAATGGAAACACCTGAACGAAAGTGCAACTTACCAGATTAATATGGTGTCGGGCCACCTTTCGCCTTCAGAACTGCCTTGATGCGACGTGGGATGGAGGCATAGAGGTCGTGGATGGTAGCAAGTGGAATATTACACCATTCCTCGTGCAGGGCATCGGCCAGTTCTGTGAGAGAGGATGGAGGTGGAAATCGTCGCCGGAGTCGTGTTTCCAAGATGGACCACAGATGTTCAATTATGTTGAGATCTGGGGATTGGGCGGGCCAGGGGAGGTGTTGAACTTCATCCCGATGTTCCTCAAACCACGCTGCAACAACTCCAGCTGTGTGAATGGGTGCATTATCATCCTGGAATATGGCGTCATTGTCCGGGAACAACATCCGGACCATAGGATGTAAGTGGTCTCCTAAAATTGCGACATAATCGTTGGCAGTGATGCGTCCGCGAAGTGTGACCACAGGACCCAATTAAAACCATGATATTGCGGCCCACAGCATAACCGTGCCGCCACATGTTTCACAGTTGGGCGGAGACACTGCAGATCATACGCTTCTTTGGGCGTTCTCCACACATAAACACGGCCCGTGGTTTGGAATAGGGTGAATGGTGACTCATCCGACCATACCACACGTTTCCAGTCGTCAACGGTCCAAGTTGCATGGTCGCGGCACCATTTGCGGCGTGCTAAAGCGTTCTGGTCCCTGATGAGAGGTTTGGCCCGTGCAACACGACCCCGTAAGTTCATGTCATGTAATTCGCGGCGGACTGTGATTGTCGAAACAGGTTGGGGGAGGTGCTGATTGAGTTCCTCCGTCACTTGCGCCGCAGTGGCACGACGGTTCCGCGTGACAATGCGCTTTAATACCCGGCGTGCCCTGTCACTGACGCTTTTCTTCCGCCCACTGTTCCGCTTCCCCGATGTGGTTTTCCCGTGTGTTGTGTAGGCCGTCATCACCTTCGATACTGTCCCTGGCGACACACCTAACACACTAGCCACTGCCGTCACACTCACTCCACATAACCACGCACCAACAATTTGCCCTCTTTGAAACTCTGAGAGGTCTCCAATTTTACACTACCTCCGTCTGCTGCAGCCACTGCACACTTTTGTTCCACGACGCCTGACGTAGTATGGAGACGACCTAACACACCACCACCAGCAGTCCGGCGCTGCGGTCGCCACGACACCACTGCCAACCCATACATCTGACGTGTTGCCAACTGCAGGTGTTTCCATTATTCTGATAAGCATCTGTATGTATGCATGTAGAAAATGTAATATTTGTATGTTGAACACCAGAATTAGGCTGTCAGCCTGTTGTGTTCAATAAATAAATAAATAAAAATGCCTAAGTCAGCTGAAAAAGTGGTGGAATGGAGGGTGGATGAGCTAAGTTCCTTGGAGACAGAATAGAAGAGTAACACTGGAAGTTGGCGCGAGGTAGCAAGGTTCATTATGTTGTAGCCTTAGGGTTGTTGGTGGTGGGCGTGGTGTGTTTTAGGGCCGCCACCAGCCTTATGGCTTGAAGATCATGATCTTTGCCACCTCGCGCTAACGTCCAGCGTTCCTCTTACATGCTGAACTTGGTTCGTCCATTCTCCATTGTACCACTTTTCTTCGGCTGACGAACTTAGCTGAACTATTTGCACCACTGGAGTTTTTGCTTGGATTTCACAACCTTGTGTACGTGTATAATATTTGTATATACTCGCTTGTATTTGTTGGGGGAGCTGCCCCAGATCCCCGTGGCAGGCTGCGCCCCCAACTTGGGAAGTTTGGAGGGGTGCGCCCCTTTATCGTAACCAGACTCTCCAGGGGACAGATCTGCCATCATAACCCTCCCGGGGGCTGCGCCCTCATAGGGAAGGATTGCCGCATTTATTGTAGCCTACTCATGATGGTACCTTCAGAGCAAATTTCATATCTATAGCTCGAATGGTGTAGAAAATTGTTTTCGGGAGTCCCGTTTCAATCCAAGATGGATGGCTACTTTTTTTTAAAATGAGTTAATATTTTCCTAAAATACACTTGAACCTTTTGGCAGAATTTCGTATCTCTAGCTCAAACAGTGTAGGAAATGAATTTCTTGGGTAAGCCATTTTGGATCTAAAATTACATTTTTGGAGAACTTTTGTAATATTTTCATAATCTACTAGTGATGATATAGCTTCATACCGTATTTCATTTTTCTAGCTCCAGTTGTTGCTTAGTCTGTGTATCACTTTGGAGGCCATTTTTGATACAAGATGGAAACGTTTTCAAAATATAGGAATTCTTCCTTGACGTATTTATCACTTGCCACCTTCATGCCAAATTTCATTTTTTCCAGATTATTCGGGACCTGTTTCCCACCACCTGTTTCTTCAATATTCAAAACGTACAATGAATGAATAATAAAAATAAATAAATAGCCACTGACGGTACTAATGTAACACAAACAACTCACAGTTTACAATTTTTTCAACAATATTCTGCCGCTTACCTGTAATTTGCTACTTGCTAAATCTTTAACAACCTAAGTTTGGACGACACTATGTTGTTTCCTAGCAATTAAATAGAAAATAATGCTAAATCGATTATGATATGTTTCAAACTATAATTTAATGTATGGTCTCAATTCTTAATGTTTTATTGTCCTAGAACGAAGCTTTAATTTTATATTCTAAGATTGAACAGTCGCAAACAACGAAATTAACATTGGGAGCGAATACTTAAAGAGTGCGAAGTCCCTATTCAATTTATGGAGTTGCATCAAATACATTCTTTTTATAAATTGCATCATATCCTTTACAAATAGTAATTATAATAAAATCATACACATTTAGTTCTTTATCGCCATGTTTATATGAAGTTGTGTCAAGAACATCGGACTTAGGGCTGCTAACTCCGAACTTGTTAACAACCGGATATTCAGGTTTATTTCAGTTTAGAAACTGGGAATGCAACGCACTAACAAGTAAGAATAATTATTACACTTGCTTTACTACTACTGTATCTCAAACACAACTTGAGCAGAGCGGCATACGAAATTCAACAACTCGTCCAGTCTTGTATATAAAAAGAAACGGTAAAGAGATTAATTTGAACTCATTTATGACATTTATTAAGATACTGAAGGTGGAATTCCAGAATTGTCCTGGACAACTAAGGAAAAAACCTGGAAAACATCAGTCAGGATGGTTGGCGTGAGGTTCGAACCTACGTGTCTATCCATTGCCGATCCAAAGTCCACGATATTATCGCCTGGGCCACGAGCGCTGGGTACGGTAAAGGAGACTTTCGAAAAGGTATCCAGGGCAGAGTTTGTAAAAAATAAGTATATGGAGACTTACGAAAGCGATCCAGAGCGGGCTTCAAATTCACGAAAAATTGAAGAAGTTTTATTTCTTCAGTTCCAACTAACTGAAGTCGTTGAAGGCATCTTAACTCTTGACAAGGAAATGCAATTGAAACAAAAGTTATATTTTAACTATAAATGTCGGACTCACATTATCATACGAAACCATGTAATTAAACCAAAGACAGCTGAACAATTAAACATAAACGAATAAATTTACGTTGGCTTGAAATCAATATTTGCAGGATTAACCCTAAACACAATAAACGTACCTAACGAACCTAGATATATAAAATGTATACGTACCTAACGAACAATGCATGCGCAAGCCTCCTTATTCCCAGTACCTTCCTACCTTCCACAGCTGTGGCTAGTGCCAGACTGATGTTAGTCTGAATTGTTTACTTTGCTTTGTGTACTACATTGTGTCGTAATATTTATGAGTATTTTGTGACTACGCAATATTTTTTGGCTGTGAACAATTCTTTTATTTTTCGTCTTGTGCTTCAATATTTCGAGTTACACGTGCTATACATGATGTTGTATTTATTGAACATTGTATACATACAAACTGCAGTACGGGAAGGGCGTAAGTCATAGTGCTTTTACAGCGCATAAAATTAATTTCATGTTACCTTAGAAACTGCAATTACTTTAGGAAAAGCAATAGAAGGGAAACTATGGCTAATAGAAATCAGGAAATAATCTATGGTTGATAGACTGTGAGAGAATTCGAAATATTATTTGATGAATCGGACTTGAGCAAATGACATAACTGGAGAACATGATGGCTCCGAGATGCTGGCTTCCAAGTTACACTGCCAGACTAAATCCAAGAAAAGTAAATACTGATCAGACACCGGATAAACGTACATAAAATACTCTCTAATTTTATTAAATATGAGGACCTTTCAAATCTTAATTGTCAAATTTCTGCTTATGTATAATTTATTTGACAGAATTGTATTCCATTTTATTCATATGTTTCCTTGTTCCTTGAACATCATTATCTATTTGTTTTTTCTTGTAAATAGGATTTTCTTTTCGAAATAATAATTCCATCATTTTTCCCCCTCCGAAAGCATGCACTTTTATATATCTTTCTGGTTTCTGAAAGCACTAAAAGAAAATTTAGAATAGACATGTTGTTTATAATACCCAGAAGTAACAAAATACTATATTTAGAATAATTACCTCTCAAAAGTATCTCAGAAAAACAGAGAGATAAATTAGTCGTAAAATTTACGAGTGTTTAGTGTTTACATTTCTCAGAGGAAATGTAGGGGTTTAGGGTTAATAATAATTTGAATTTTAATACATCATGATCAATGTAATGTCTATTCAGCATTTAATGTCTGCGTAAATTAAATTATGGCTAAAATTAAAAGATGATATACACAAGATGAATATTCACGGTTATGATAAATAGAACACGGTTCTCAAAGTGAAAAAAGAAACTGTTAATGATTCGTGGGAGGAGGCGCAAGTAGATATGTTTGGTCACAAATAGTTGGAAATATAAGCCACTCTTACAAACTGTATTATTACAGCAAAAACGTACACCACATCATTTAGAAGTAAGTAGATACAGTATTGTTGAGAACTGACAACAATTGTTTCACCAGATTCAGAATAATGCTACATATCGCGCTTTTGACCTACTAATTTTAGAATTGTGTCTTCACTCACAAAATAAACCTTATAAATTTATGTTTAAACATTAACATAAATACTTTTTTAGGACGTACCGCTCAAACCCGAACATAAGTAGTCCGATTTGAACTTATTATCGGACACGGGACGATTTTACCCCAAAACTGGACTGTCTAGTTCAAAATCGGACCGTTGGCAACATATTTGTACTGATCAGGAAACCGTATTACTTAACATCTAGATGTTGCAAGCTTTTGTTATTGTTCTCACAATTTCTCACAACTTCGTGAGTATTTTAGACAAATCCTATACAGTTAACTGCTTTATTTGTTAAATGTACTCAACAAAAAGCTAATTACGTGATTAGAAGTACCGAAAGTCCAGCTTCGCTATTGAATGAATATTCAATAATTATGAAACATTTATAGGCACAAATCGGGACAGATGTCACTCGGGATATTAGAACAATTCAATCAATCATTGTTATATATACGATAAGTATCTTTAATGACACACAGCCCCTTCTAACAAACTGAAGCTGCCAAATAGTCAAATGTTGTCAACAATGCAGTAAAAATATTCGCGAGCTACCTTAAAGTTACCTGAACAGTTATTTTAAAATTTGTCACCCTTGAACAGTAGGCATTAACCCCATTATGATGTTAAAAGATTTACCGTTTCTAATGGTAATGAGACTCACTTATTATACACATATCCGAGTATTACGAATTAGCGATTGATTCGATTGAAACGAAACTTGGCATACTGGTGTAGTAAGTTTTCTTAAGTTTATAACCATATTCAAATGTTAGAATTTGACCGTTTCCAAGTTAACAAGACTCAATTTCTGAAACATTACATTGAACAAAACGCAATCTCTCAGCTAAGTTGCGCAGATATTGCAGAACATAAATGTCTGTTCTAGTCACTGAAAAGGGCAAGTCAATCTGTTTTTTAAAGTTAGTTTTATTATAAGAGCAAGTGTACATTGATATCACTCATAAGGTATCACGTTCCATTTGCGATTAGTATATATTTCCTCATACGTAATAAAATCTGGGTTGAGCTACTTTATACATTATTTCATTCAATGGCGACTAAATATCTTAATCAGATGTACTTATGCAGATTAATGTATTCTCTTTACCTGCATTAATTTGAAAAATTATTATCTCTGCCTGTTTCCTCTTCCTTTTGTCAAAATAATTATTGCACTTCCTGTAATGACTAGCAGGCTTTGTTTTGTTAGAAAACAATTTATTTTCACAGTTACAAACTAAACTTTATTCAAGATAAACAGGTACGTAATCATAAGTGAAACAATGATTTTTTACAATGCCCAAATGTGTAGCAATGGAAAAAAGGAAAGTTTGCCCTCACAAAGCTTACCACATGCGTGATGACACGTCAAAAGTATTTTTTGCATCCATCTGATATTATTCCTTTATATTGTACCACTTCCGGTTAGTACATAGGTCTCACATGTGTCACTGGATCACTTATAAGGAGTATTGTTGTATCCACATTAAACAGCTTGCTATGAAAATATGTTACATTCAATATTAAATTATAGTAGATAATCGACTTACAAGTGATACATATCGAGTAAAAATATGTGCTATTTTAAGCTAATGTGGCTTACCAAACTAACGATGTGTCTGCTATCGATTGGTGTATACAAAAGCATAGACATGTAATATCAGAATTTATTTTTTCCAGTACTTTCTTCGGCTTTCAAAATTAAAATTTTGCTTTCCTTCGTTTTCTCGAAACTATGTTTTCTTCTTGATTTGATGTAATTCACTTGTAAGTCAAAGTTAGGTTACTTTTGATTCTATTAAATAAATATCTCCTTTCGCTTTTACATATCAAACGGTGAGGTTTATTATACAAAATTTAGATAACTTTAAAATGATTGCCACGAACGCAATATGTGTGTTTATTAAGTTGAAATTTCATAAAAAAAAACAACAACTAAATATTCCTTTGTTTCCTTCGATTCTTGAATAAAATGAAGTATAAGGATAACCACATGTTCCATCAAACTACCATCCCAGTATATTTACAGTAGAATGAAAATAATGCAGTAGCTACTTCAAATAGTTCTATCGTCACAGGGTTACATACTCACAATATTACACGAACTTTTTACAAATACGTACAATGTGTAGCCTTGGTAACGGTACCATTATTACTATTAATATTAAGGTTATTCAATGCCATTTTGTGAGGATTTTCTTTGAGACAATTACAGACATGTTAGTGGGTGTAGTTGGCAACATTGCAGCACCACATATTTCTGGGTCAGAAAGGACGAAGAGCGAAAGAGAGTAGCAGCTTTAGTTGAGTTCATATCGATCGCATCAGACGAGACTCTTTGTGACACTTGTCCTTTTTGGTTTCCATTCTCACTCTTCTCCCTTTTCCCTTCATTTTTGCGGGTTAGAGATCTCATGTTAAATACGTGCACTACAGCGTTTCATGAGTCAAAACCTACCTTTTACTCCTTCTGTATGTGGTCTCTAGATCTACATACAAACATTAAACGAACTTCAAGTAGGAGAAATTAAACAATGTTGAGCTTAATTGTTTCATTTATAGGCAGGTGAAATATACATACAAATAAGAACGTACGATGTGTGTGCAGTGATAATCTTAATAGTTGTGAGTAATTAAGAAAGGTCTCTGTCGCAAAATATTTCCTCTGAAATGAGAAAGGAGACAGAGATGATCTAAGTTGAAGGTACCATCCCGGAAATATTTTTTCTGTAAGTTGTCATATGTCGGGAGAATTTGCTTTCAATTTCTGATGATTCCAAAGGAAATAGAAATAGAGTTTTCAAACTTTCAGCTATGTTTGTCCGATACAAGTCATAATTGGACGAGAAAACAGATTGCCTAAAATAAAAGAAATCATATTTGGCTACCCTGTTTCATAATTCAAGGCAATGTGACTCTCAATAACTCGTCTCAAATTACTAGATTTAAATCTTGAAATGTGCTATCTATGCTTTCATAAATATACCAACTAACTAACTCTATGACTTATGGAACTCGCAAGTTCATCATACTGTATCAAACACTATATCAATATATCTGTAAAAACAAATAAAATGTAAAATTAAAATCATTATGTAATATAAAGGAATATTAACTGACAATTTCAGATATTAATGCAGCTTGTAAAACAAAATAGTAATATATCGCTTATTACGTAACTTCCACTAATATTTGTGTTACTTATATTTCACTGCTAACTTATTTAAACAAACGATACAACGCACACAAGCTTCGTTTAATAATTACCCCCTTAAGATTAAGCAATTACATATATATTATCTAAAAACTCGATATACAAAGCATTTTTGAAGGACACTGCTCATATTTATTCGCGCACAAAAGATTTTACCTAGAGGCAAGCAAGGAACTGAGAGCCCCGACAAATATCACAGTCAGTATTGTCACCGTATAATTGGAACCTGTCATTCATGAAATTTACATTATACAATTTTCCCATATTCTGAGAAATCGTGACCAGAAAGTTACGTCAATCTCTCCATATGAGGAAAAGATAAGTTTCATGAAGTTTGCTTCCTCTTAAGTCGCCTTTGAACTCAAATAATAGAGCATTTTGTATATGTGAATAGAATAATGAATAAGGCATTAATTAATTAGTGTATGCATGGTCAATACTTAGAGTGGAGACATTTCAAAGCAGTATTAAAATATTCCCAAAGCATATAACAGGAAAACAAACTATTTGTTTTGTATGTTGTAAATATTATTGAATAGGTTTTAGGAACTAATTTAAATAAGTGTCACGTGCTGTACACATATCTTTTAAACAAAAATCAAACGTTGATGGCGTAATACTACAAACACAATTTATTATTTTCTTTCGCGTATTAAATACAACAGACGTCATCTAAATTTTGAATTGTGCGTTAAACATGTGTATTTAATACGCGACTGAAATAATAAATTGCATTTAAACGATCGGGCAGTGAAAGTTTGATTTTTCTTTAATAGAGTTAAACAAATTGTATCTGACACAAGTATTAATTTTTTATTATAATTTCATGTTAATAAGAAAACAACTAAAATGTGTAACATGCATTCCTTCAAGTTATATGAACTAAGTTGTCAGTCAGTTTTTTTACATCACTTCAAATCAATTCAATATTATTTTGTTATTTCTATTTTCTTATGGCACTTCATTTACAGAATTTAGGTTGATTTAAGAAGATTTAGCTACAACCGTTTTTGGATTCTCGTTTTGCTGATATTACATACAAATGGCACATTCTAGTTTCGTTATAGATTTACACTTTTAACAATTACAATACAAAACATTAAAATCGCATTTATAAAGTCTTTAAAACCAGAAACATTCTAACAAATATAACAATGATAATACAAAGCAGAAAGCGCTAAGATACTTATTGAGCATCACTCCCTGTTGCTCGCTCATCTTTTATACCTGCACTCTGCACTTTCTTTAAATGAAACATGCCAGAGGTTTTTAGACTAACGGTCACCAATTTTTGTGCAATACTAGTGGTTGTTATGGAAAATGTTCAGATATTATGAAACCAACAAAAACCTATACGGTGCTTGTAAAGAAATTGCACTCAAAGAAAAACTTATCTTTACAAATTATGCTAGAACGGCTGAATCTATTACGTCCGAACTTGGTACTCTGCTAGAGTTGTAAATACTCTATATTTTAGCTGCACTAGAACTTTGACATACACTGAATTACTAAAACCTACTTTCCAGCCTCATGTGAGAATGTATAGACTAATTTGTCTCAAACTTGGCATGGTTTTATAGGACTCAACACTGCAAATTTGAACAACATCAGAATGTTAAATTATGTACCGTTTTCATTGTAAAAATACTGAATTAATTAACACATAGTCGACTGTTACGTAGGAATCAAGAAGTGTATTGCAGCAAAACTTCAGATACGATATAAGAAAGGCCAATTAAAGCTTTAGCAACGTTATAATGTTAATGAATAATGCATATAGATATATAAGTGTTTTGTATGTTTGTGAATGTAATTTCCAAAAGTATGTACACAGTTCACAGTAGTCAGGGTGATAAGTGAACTACATGCATTGCATAGGCTATGACGCGCCGTTTGTGTATGTCATGTTACATGAGCAACCACAAATTTAATAGAATATGTCGTCATATATATTCATTAAAATTCGTTGAAATATGTAACATTCTAATTGTTTTCAGAATGGAATACATGATGATTGGCTTATCATAACAGGCGATGCCTGCAAGTTCAATCAAACTATCGATAACGCAATTACGTAATATACTTTCCACCGCCATCTTGACATATAATTAAATTTAAATATTTCTGGTTGTACTAGATGTATCGAGCTGAAATAAACAATGCCTAGCTGAGAAGGTCACAGGTAACTTGGAATTGAAATCAAGGAAGTGATAAGCTGTGACGTCACACAATTTCTATCCACTAACTTTAACATTACGCGTAATATATGGAATGCCAATGTACTGTATATAACATGGAAAAAAATAAGAAACATTTTTGTCTCATTCAGCTATTTGGCACAAAAAATAACTTCAGTTCCCATATCCAGATAGAAAAAGCAGGATGCTCCGAGACGATCAAATGACACCCGCACTCCTCAGGGAGCCACTGTTTTAGGAAAATATGAAATTATGCTAGATACGTTTCGCTCAGGATGACACCGTAAGTATAATAGTTATCTCAGAATAGCAAAAATATGTGTCGTCACTTAGTTACGGCCGAGTTTTACTATCGAGTTTTAAAGTAGAGAAGTTTCAAGCTGTTCAGCTCATGCTTTCCATATAAGATGATCCAATTACTCCGTTGAAATGAATATGTGTTTAATATCAACCGCAGCTGTCGCGGTGGGTAGATGGCTATCATGCAACATATAATCTTGTAATGGACAATAGTGAAGAAGGAAGAAATGGGGATGCCTTCCCTGGGTACTGGCTACTTGAACCAATCGTGATGATGCATTGGTTGTTTGGACGATGTTGTTGGTTTTGGGATTTCAATTTCAATTGTATTGACTGTTCAATTCATGAAGATGTTCATGATGGTTTCAACTATTGCTGAAATTCTTGCGGCATCGTTCTGGGTTATTGAAAATTGACAAAGACCGGATTTCGATTTTTGCAGAACTTGTTGGAAATGCAGTTCTTGAAAACGTTGGAAGAAATTTGAATCTTGATTAAGATTGACAGAATTCTGATGACTGGCGGAGTGGTTGCGAGTCCTTGTGGTGTTGCCGTAGGTATTGTTAGTAGAAGTAGATATGGATTGTGGATTATCAGAAGGTACGCTTACCTAACTTTCAAGGCTTAAAAGATGCTACATCCTCTGAAGTTGGCTGGGTGATCTGTCTCGCAGTTAACTGATTTTGCTGGATCGTGGCGAGATTTCTTTGCACAGGTGCGAATGAGGTTATTTTCTGCGCATTTCAGAGATCTTATATTTTTATATTTTAATATTTCGCTATCGAATAGTTGTATGAAGATGGAATCAACGATATCTTACTCAGGATAGCATCCAAATGTACGACATGCAATCAAAATAGCAAAAACATGTCACGTCACAAAGTACAATCTGCGATCTTGCCACATAATTAAATTTGAATATATTGAAATATAGTAGTCATATCAAGATGAACCAGAGAAAGCATAGCACAGAATGACTTCGTACACATTTTAGACCAATATTAATAAAAGTAAAGGTCCCGTACTTTTCGGCAACAATCTTGAACAATATTTACATTAGAATATTTCAGAGGTAAATGGTCGTATTAATATGGCATAAAATATGTTTCTCTAGAATTGCATCCGAAAGAATTGGAAATTCCAATCAGAGGGGAAAAGTGTGACGTCACGAAGTATATGAGTCAATCTTGAGAAAATCAACTTTCAATATTTCGCATTCTAATAGGGGTTTAGAGGTGAAGTAAATGACTTGTAGTTCAGATAGTCAAACTTCACGTGCTTAAGGAAATGTAAACCATATTGGGAGGAAAATACCACTGTTCCCTGCTTCGAAAATTCATTTCAATACGGATAATCTCTTAGGCATATACTTTTTCTTCACCTACCTTACTCCTATCCTATTTACTTAGACATACCAAAATTTCGCATACTCAATATTCTATACCGGATACTTTCATCAACAGTTCTCTACAATATAAATAATAATTATAATTATAATTCAAAAATAAAATGTCCCATCCTTAACATTTTCACTTTATTTACTTGCCCTATTTTAAATAGTTGTTAACTTTACGCATTGTTTGCTATTTTCCTTTACATGATAGTATAGGACGTCTTTCTAAGTTCTGAGATAATATTCTTAACATGTCGTTCACTTAATGAGTGTATCAAAATAAAAGTCAAAACAAAAATATCATCATATAACTTCCAAAATCGTTTAAAGACAGAAAGGATTGTCCTGTTTTTTGCCAGAGTGAATATTTAATCTCGATCATAAACTTTCAGTCTAATTCAAGCAGAAATTGATAGTACCGCGATTCAAAAATGGTATCTAGGCAAATACTTGATACTTTGGAGGAAATATACTTTGGAGAGAATAAATACACTGAAGTCTCGATATTTTTAAACGATATAGACTATCGGAACAAGAGATACTTTTTACGATACTTCCTGAACAAATCAGTCCAATAGTTGAGAGAAGGATCCATGAAAAACTGTCCAAATCTATTTGCCAGTCGTGAATATTTTGAATTTAGGTATATGAGGCTACATCGATTTAAATGACGTTACATTTCCAAACAGCCACAGAGTTTGTATGTGCAGCTCTTTTGTAGCACTGTTTATTTTAGATCTGTGTTCGTCAAGGAAACTATGTCAAGTAAAATATTGATGAAGCCCCGAGATACTTTCGAGAAGTAACGATATCTCTCACTCATTAATGTTTAATAATATACCGAGTTCCAAAATCTAAATGCTTAGAGTATCTGTAACGAATACAGGCGCAGAAACTCCAAACAATTATCAATATTAATAGGTAGCCTATTGATCTTTATGTTCAATGACAATCTCCCTCATGTAAACATAAATGAAACATAGCAACCAATTCCTTCGAAGTAATTTTGTTTTGCAAACAAAAGAAGCTTTCACTTTAGATTATTTTCAGATAAAGATATCACTGTCAAAAGATGTAAGAGAAATTTACGAACTTATTATTTGCAGTATCGATCGATACAGATACATGCCAAGTATCATTGATAACGAGGTATAGAAAGTATCCACAACCCATCTCAAATGTAAACTACTCTCAATAAAATTAATTTGTTTCTGCAGCAACATTTTAACTTATGACAAAATAATACGCTTCGCACTCAACACGCTTAGCTCTCTTTTGTAGACAACGCCCAAGATGTATGCGTCCTACTATTACATAAGGACATGCATATTAAAAAAATAATGTCACTGTTATTTAATATATTTAATATTTTTTTAAATATATAAACAATTATAATACAAACTTCGAAAACATATGAAACACTTATATTCTGAATGGACATGTTAAGAAAACTAATTCCATTGACAATTATTTACAAGAACAAATACAAATAGCAAACATACAAAAGAGCAAGTGAAACAACGAGAAGAGGTGAATGATCTCGGAAATTCTATAATTTTGAATAGGATGTTATGTACACATTTATCATCATCATTTCTCAGGCCTTATTTAATACTTTTCAGTTGTATCGTTTCTGATTATGTTGCAACTGTAATATATATACATGTGGGAAACTTTGGATTTGGCAAAAGAAACAAGAGAGGAGGGAAGTTAGTGGAATTCTCAGTAGCCAACAGACTGTTCACTTCCAATACATTTTTCAAGAAGGCGCCTCAGAGGAAGTGGACATGGAAAGCGACCAAATGGGACCAAAAACGAAATAGACTACGTTCTATCAAACAACAGGGAAATTCTGCAAGACGTGTCTGTTCTCAACAGTTTCAAAATCTCGAGTGATCATAGGATGGTGAGATGTAAACTGAAACTAAATACTAGACTAAATAGAAAGAAGTTTCTCAGAGGAAAACAGTCAGTTTCAGATCTGGAAAATCTTGGAAAACACAGACAGACATTTGAGATAGAACTAAGCAACAGATTCAGCGCCTTGGAAGAGTTAGAGGATGAAGAAGACATCGATAGCAGAAATAAAATACTGACTGAGATAATAAGAGAAACAGCCAAGGAGATAGCAGGTACCAGAAAGAAAAAAGAGAGCAAAATCTCAGAAGAAACTAAGCTCTTGATGAAGAAAAGAAGGGAAATGAAAGAAGAGAACAATTGCATAAAGAGGATTGAGTACATAGAACTAAATAAAACCGTAAGAAAGAAAATAAGAGTTAATGTACGAAGATATAACGAAAATCTTGTTAGAAATACAATCGAGGGAAACAATAGTTTGAAGAAAGCCAAACAGCCGCTCATGATAGGGAAAAAGCAAATAATTGCAGTTAAGAGACCAGGCGGGACCGTAACACGAAATAAGGAAAAAATTATAAACATATTTGAAAATTTCTACACAGAATTGTACTACTCCGACGAAGAGCTAGGAAATGAAGACTTAGACGAAAATGATGAAGAAGTTCCAGACGTTATGAAAGAAGAAGTGGATAAAGTACTTCAAGGGATGAAGAACGGAAAATCAACAGGAGAAGATGGACTCACAGCAGAGATGTTTAAATGGGGAGGTGAAGAAATGAAGGAGGAACTTGCTAAATTATTCTCGATGTGCCTGAGAAAGAGAGAAATACCCTCAAGTTGGAACAATGCCGTTATAATTTTGTTGTACAAGAAAGGGGACAAAAAACGCGTCGAAAACTACAGACCAATTAGTTTACTGTCAGCTCTATACAAAATGTTCACCAAAGTTATTTTGAATCGTATTGAACGGGACTTATGCAAAGTTGACTGATGAAATAAATAGAAGATGTAAAATGGCGTGAAGTTCTTTTGGAAGACTACACTTTATTTTCAAAAGCAAACTTCCAATGTGTCTGAGGCGTAAAGTTTATAATCAATGTGTCTTACCTGTAATGATGTACGGCTGCGAAACTTGGACATTGAATGCGCAAACGACTCAAAGATTGAGAGTCACACAAAGAGCAATGGAGAGATGCATGCTAGGAATAACCAGGAGGGGCAGGAAGACAAATGAATGGACAAAGGTAGAGGATGTAATCAAGACTGCGAAGAAGATGAAGTGGAGATGGGCCGGTCACATAGCTAGACGGAAAGATGGTAGGTGGACGACAAATGTACTAGAGTGGATTCCTAGAGAAAAGAAACGACCGAGACGACGTCCAAAAGCGTTTTCAGGAGGTACATGGATGAGGATATCAGCAGCCCGAGATATGTGGAAAGAAAAGAGGGAGACCTTCATCCAGCAGTGGATAGAAAACGGCTGAATATGATGATAATATATCATCATCATATTCAACCGTATATCATCATATATCATCAAATATATTTTGAATTTTATAAAAAAGTGTTCCAAATCAAAGTGCTTCTGTAGTTGATACTGCCAAAACTGTACTTGGGTAGGGAAAGGGTTATTTTCTTGTTTCTTAATATGTCAATATGTGATGTAATGTGAATGAAACGTCCAAATGCGTGATAGTATATTTACGTCTTGATACTAAAATATGCATTAAGCAAGCTATTTTATATTTATATATAGATGATGTATCCTTAACATTTCTAGTTCTGTAAATAATAGTGTTGGGTGAGCAAGATATGTTGTGTTCTTTATTGATCTATTTACTTCCTTTTTTAAAACTGTAAGAATGTTATATCATGCTCACTGAGATTCGCATACCATTATTTGCATTCAATTTCGATCACATTTTGTAGTTACAATTTTTTGTCCATGGACGGCAGAGGATTCAACACAATACTACGGGTATGAGTGTATGAAGACATAGTAATATACTTTTTTTGATATATTTTGAAAATATTTTGGAAGGTTTACGCAATCTTCCAACGGGACTGAATATCCTTTTAGAGATTTGTGAACATTTTTTTGTTTCACGAATATAATTCCTCAAATCATGCACCGAGATATGTCACGTTGTACACAACATCCGTATTATCCCCACGTATTCTAATGCAATATTTAACTACATTTTTATTTCTTCCTATTCCTGAGAAGTTGAACTTCGTTTTATTGGCTATTAACTATTAGTTTGTTCGATCGAAACTAGTTGAAGAGATTTTCTAAGCCCTTGTTAGTAGCATTTTGTACAATATTTAATTTTGAGCGCATATTAAAAATCACTATGCTATGTGCATATAATAATGACTTCCTATGTTTCACGCATGATCATAGGTCCCTTATATAGGAAATAAATTTTATCGACGATCGTTATCTTTTAAGTTCATCATATTTAATTTCGTTTCGTGAGGCTCTTCATTTCAGTATTCATTATCGTCTCTTGTCATATGTATAATATTGGGTGTTGATTGCTTTTTGTATAAATATCTGCTGTTCTTTTTTGTATAGAGACCTACACTATTGTTTGTCACCTCTCTATGTTATACCTCAACAGCCCCGCAAATATCCATGAGTTAACTAGTTCCTTTTCAGAAGAGACTGACTATATTATTTCAAAGGTACGAAAATACCAGAAACCCTTCTTAGCATTGCCCATGAAATGCCGTTGAAACTGTTATTCTGGATTAAACCGTTCAACAGGTATTTGTAATTAAACTTAATGCCTTTTGCGCGCTGCCAAGTGTCTAAGATGGCCTTCAATGTGCTTGACTCGTCCATTCAAGTTCTTCAGTCTGAAGTACTAAATTAAGCTGAAAAGGAGACCGCCAATCAGATCATATCAAAATCTACGCTAAAATTTTGCTAGGAGAATCTACGTCCTATAGAGAGGGAATATTCAAGAAAAAATAGCTGCCCATATTCACTGCAAGGTATCGGAATATTGGTCCAAGTGTACAAATAATGCGTTTTTTTATGATTCAGTCAACAGAAGTTAATTCTGGTTCATTTTGTTCCTGCAATGAAGCACTGTCGAGTTGTAGCGTCACTTCCCACGCAACATCACGCCTTGCCACGAACGTATTTGGGGGTTCTGAACCCCCGAAATTCAGATTATTTTTGTAAAAGTCATTATATTTTGCCAATTTGACAAACAAGGAATGAATTTTGGGACAAAAGTGAAGCAGAAGTGACTTCTGTAGATTAAATCATAAAAAAATACACCTTGACCCTCTATCAGTACATTGCGTTTAATATGGGCAGCTATTTTTTGTATATTACATTTCCGTAGGACGTAGATTCTTTTAGCAAAATTGCAGGATACGTTTCTATATGATCTAATTCACTGTCTGCTTGTGAGCTCAGTTCTAGAATGTGTTTTGTGTATACATACTAGTTCATCGGATGACGTTCCCGCGGGAGTAATTCCGAACTGGGTGAAATTTATTATTGAACAAAAGGAATGTGCAACCTGATTTTTCTAACCTACGTATGTCAGTAAACCGTGTACAATTTCAAAATTTGAATGCATAAAAAGTTGCGTTAGCTGACGTTTCTAACCTAACCTAACCTAACGTAACTTTTCTTGTAAAATGTAAAAAAATACAAAAGGAATTAAAAGTGAAGCAATTCTTTATAAATATGAAGAAAAGATTAGTTATTTTTAAAATGGTGAAAATGTTGTGTTTGAAAAGAAATGACCGCCTCTGACCGGGAATCGAACCCGGGATGAATGTGTAGCAACTTAACACATTAACCGTTACACCAATCGGCCATCCAGTTTGCAGCGCTTTGGAAGTCATTCTAGCTTAGGTGGAGTGAACGCTAGAAAATTGGAAATGGTGCTAATGTAAGAACGCCCTGTTTATCAGTGTCACTTCTGTACGTTAATAGTGGTGGAGGTTTTGAGAAAGACAAACCGATGGCCAGGATGATAAAGGCGTAACTAGTGTGCCTCAGCACCTCGGGGGTAGTTTTTACGCCCCTGATTATGGTAGAGATTTAGGAGACAGAGTTAATCCCAGCAATAACAAGACATTTTGAGAGGCCTTCGGATCTACGCTGCGTGCGTGCGGTTGTGTGTGTGTGTGTGTGTGTGTGTGAGAGAGAGAGAGAGAGAGAGAGAGATTTTATATTTTTAAGATACTGGACAAAGGACAAGCAATAATGGTATTTTGGAAAGTATCCCCAATAATAAATTATGTTTATCTAATGAATTATGTGGGATTTTGACGTTTATCTAAAAATATAGAATTCCCGTAATGGATGGCGTAATATGCCTCGTAATTACGGACATTCTAATTTCTCAGCTAAAATAAACAATGTCAGCTATTTCGTTTGATACACGTTCACTTGTATTATTGGGATCGTTTTCGCAAAAAAATATTATTGCTTGTGATTTGTCCTATACCTTCAAAAATATGAAACCTCACACGTTCACTCGCACCGTAGGTACGAAGGCTTTTTACTAACATTTATTACCAATAGAAGGGGGCACTTTATGACCACTACATTTACATTTAATTACAAACTACTGTATTACTTAAGAGGAAAAATATGTATAATAATGAAAAGGTCATTGTTCTATTTTTCAACTCAACACGAAGTACACAAAAGAACCATTGTAAAAGAGGTACTAGAAACGGAAAAGTAGTCATACCACAATACAAGACTAATGAGATGCAACTAAAAGAAAATTGTAAATAAGTACACTGTTCAAGCAGTAATAATGATATAACCTAAAGAATAACATAATGTTGTTAATGTTCCGTGAGTCGTGTATTACACCCAAAATAAGTTGATATACCTAAACATTAGATATGCTAATTGGTCACATGAATTACTAAAGGGCGCACACCGTATATCAACCTATGCATATTATTGTTTTCCAAGAATACTATCACTGCAAATGTTTGATTAATAACTGAATAAGGTGAGAGAATTCATAAGAAAAATAAATACAATTTTTATATATTTAAAAGATCATTTACATTTGAATCGGTGTATGCTGAGACGGGATGTCAAGTGACACTAGGTTTGAGAAAAACAAGAAAAATGGTATAAAAGTTTACCTTCCAAGTTATAGCAGTGTCTTTTTTAAAAGAAAATCTTCAGATTACAAGTAGTATGAACACATCTACTTGAATAAAGTAATAAAAATATTTCGTAGCAAAAGACACTATTAAAAGTGCTTGACTGATCCCTTTATAGCATGTAATGGTGAATTAAAGCATACATAAGCATTTTACATACTATTACTGTTGGAAATTGAAAACAAAGGTGATTTTGATAAACGTTGAGATGTTTACAATAACATCATTAAATAGGTGTTGTTTATATACTTTATATAATCATCATCTCCAATTCCATTTTCAGTTGTCGACCACATAAGAATTTCGCCGTAAATCGCTTCATATTGCAATTATATGTATAGCTGGAGTATTATAATATAATCGAACTTAGCCTTCGGCAAGCTACATTCCCCTGAGGATAAGCTTTTCACGTGTTAGTTCTAAGGTTTTTCTTCCAGGACTTGAAAACGAAAAAAGTATGTTCCAACGAACAGATTACTTGAATGATTTTGACATGGAACATTTGACCTATTCTCTTTTTATATGAACAAATAAAAGCAACCTTCAGAACCCCTAAAATAAACTGTTACCTTAATTTTCCATTTTTTCCCGACTGAACCCCTCTTAGCATGCAGCAATTAATATATAAAATTTAAATTGCAGAAAAGGTGGCATAAATTACCCCCTCCCCCATTGCTATTGATGAGGTTAAATCGTGTGCATCAATATTGATGTGACTAGATGGAAAAGTTGCCTACATATGTACGTAATGTTTGTATATTTTAGAGGTTTTTTTTTTTTTTTTTTTTTTTTTTTTTTTTTTTTTT
>JAGDQP010002460.1:61288-104542 GCA_022664845.1 Lepisma saccharinum
TTTTTTTTTTTTTTTTTTTTTTTTTTTTTTTTTTTTTTTTTTTTACAGATAACCGGTATTTTAATGCTAAGATCCATGACGAGTTTTGCAAGTAAAGAAACCAGCAATAGATCCCATGCAGAGCGAAATTGTTTGCGTTACATGGCGTTCTCATTAATTTTTACCGTAAAATTGTTTAATTACCAATTTTAATGCTTGTTCCTGTCAAGATATGAAAGATGTAATACAATGATTGATGGGAAAGTTGACGAAATAATAGAAGAAAGTTCCGAACCGATTATCGTCGAAAAAGTGACATAAATGTTGTTGCAAGGACAGAAAAGGAAAGCCGACCGCGGCAGCCTTGTGGACTAGGGCGCTGGGACGCCGTTCATGAGGTTGCGGTTTCGAAACCGAACGAGGGCATGGATGTTAGTGGATTTTAAACTGCATTGCACTCGCATGACCGATATCCTTAGCTACTAAAAATGACCAATATAAAACATGTGTTTACAGGAGAGGAGAGTTTCCAGAATAAGGAACAGTAAAATAAAATCTAAATATTGGCAATGATGTCATTGAAAACGATATTCAGAACAGAAGAATGCAAATATTTCGATAGATTGAAACCACGAAGTTTAATTGAAAAATGTTACACTATATACAAATCATGGTTTATTTTTATTATTATTATGAAGTTGCCTTCGACGAGATACTATTACGTATATAGAAGGAAACAAACTCAGAGTAAACAAAAAGACAGTACTGAATAATGTAGGAGGAGAGTTGTGGTGTTTTCAATTAGTTAAATTGAAACGGACGGAACTAATACGCAAAATATTTTAGCTAATAAATACAAATAATAATTGCATTATGGAGATTAAGAGAGAACGTAAAATTGAACGAAGTTAAAAGAGCCAAATTATAGTAAAAGGTATTAAATTAGAAATTTTGTGCTGTACTTTATGAGCCAAACGAAAAGTGAATAAATTCATGTTTCTTCATATCGGACAACAACTACGGACTTGAGCTATATATGAAAACAACTTCGTGTATGAAATATTTTGAGGTGAAAGGAGGAGATCAAACATTACACATTAGAAGTATTAATATAAGTATAGAGCGTTATACATATAGACGTATACATGTAAGCGAGACATAACGGCAAGTCATACAAATTTATTTCCATTTTCTGGCGAAGCATCAATGAACAATATGATTTCATCGATCAGATGACACACCGGTCATTACTATTATAATTGTACTCGTAATTTAATACAAGAACATATGTTTGAATTAGCGATTAGATATTTCGTTGTTATCGGAATTTTGAATTATTTTATATGTACGTGCATGGTGCTAAGAGTCCTATAAATAATTGTTGTTGCTTACGTATTGGTGCTAAATATTCGAGTATATTAACCAGTTTGGCCATCATTACAAGATATCTTCGTATTAAATTCGATTTTTAAGGAAATGAGAGTATTATGATATCTACAACAAGAGTCTTCGCCAGTCTTGTTTTGAAAGTATCTTCTTTAATTGTGTTCATCCAAGATCTTGTTTTCTCAAGACGATCATAGTTTTAAGCATCATCATTACTGTACGAAGTGATACTCTCTTG
Organism: Lepisma saccharinum; assembly: GCA_022664845.1. NCBI lineage: Eukaryota > Metazoa > Arthropoda > Insecta > Zygentoma > Lepismatidae > Lepisma > Lepisma saccharinum. The sequence goes on from JAGDQP010002460.1 coordinate 62,892, forward strand.
ATTTGTCATAAATAATCAGGATGATCTGCCCTGATTTGTAAGAAATGTATATATATCCTAATTCGTTCAAAGCTACGGAAATATGAACAACGAGACATCAGGACAAACTTGTGATTGTTCATCATTCAAGGCTTCGTCATTGGAATTGAATAAATACAGAATCGAAAAGCAAACATTAATATATTATTATAATATGAAAACCTAATGTCATTAGTGAATAGAACAAATGATTAGCTACTTTAACATTATTCTATATTTTAAATAAATAGTGTTACTTGTAGCAAATAGTTATAATAGATAATGGGAAGTTATTTTTCAACTTTCATATTTAATAACCAGGAAGTTCTAATTAGTTCCCGTGTAATTAGAAAGTTTTTTTGTAAAACTTCCTGGTTCTAAAAACTTCCTGGTTATTAAATATGAAAGGTAAAAATTAAGTAACATGAATGATTAAATTATAATATTCAGTAAGGACAAATAAAAAGTGTTTAGATACATATAGAGAGAGGCAGATAGGGGGTGGGGAATGAGACGGAATATAATATCCTAGAAATTTTCATATTTTAACAATCTCAGGATAACCGTGAGTGTTTTCAAAATAAATTGGTTCTTATTTACGATTATGTTAATAACTCTTAACTTTCTATGTTATAATAATTGTATAATATTTTATAATATTATATTATAATTATTACATAAAATTTTATAATAATTACAAAATAATAATTGTATATGTTAATATCGTTTAAAATATCATTTGTGTTGTGTCCCTTTGCCTGTGCTGAGTAAACGTTTTGAGAAAGTGTTACTAACTAGACTATTTCTTTTCTTGAAAAGCACAAAATCATTATCTATGAACAGTATGGATTCCAGAATACAACTGGCTGTAAATAGTTTAGTGATTAGATGATTGAAGTCTTTATTGGCTTGAAGAAGGAATTTGAAACGGTGAACCATAGGCATACCTTTAGGAAAGCCACACTGTTATGGTCTGCGAAGCGTAACACATAGTCTAGAAGCTAATTCCAAAACCGGAAAAAATACATATATGTAAATAATATAGATACTTGCCTGACTACAAAGATATGGTAAAACTGGGAATAGTATCTTATTTACACAGATATTTTATCTGGTGCAATCAATATATTTGCAAATACTTACTTACATTATAAATATTTTGTTAATGTCCTTATATTAGTCTGGTCCAAAGCATTTTCAATATCGTATTAAAACTTCTTTTTTAAATAAAATGTATTTTCTTCTCAGTTATTAACAACAGATATAATCTTTTAGTAAGTTGTAGTGCCAAGCAAAATTTTCTTTCACGCTCCACAGCAAGTAAATTAATGTCTGGGAAACCAGTAGTTAAATAACGATAAATTTACTTGTGTGGGAAATATCAGCATTATAACGTAAGCCATATTCCGAGAATTATGTATTATTTGCAAAATATACTAACCGCTCAAATTGTCAAATAAATCTAATGTTGCGGTCAAGAAAGCAGATTAAATATTTTTGTTGTTGTTAAATGTTTCTCAGTCCATTAATATGCATGCTGAATGCACATACAGGGTCACGGAGTTTTTCTTGTGATTGAATATGGCTGAACTTGGCATTTCCAAGTCTACATTTCTTGAAGCCAGAATTAGAAAATCTATGTAAAGTACAAAAAACTATGATCTAAATTTTTATTAAGAAAAGGAGAAGATAAAACGTATGCTACCTACCATGCGGGGAGACGTTTTACATTAGTTATGAATTGGATATTTTGTTCAGTTGTAAATAATAGTTTACTTCTTTCGTTCAAGAAATGTCTTGCAGTACTGTTTCCTTTATGTATCGTTTTGCCATACATTATACAATTTTATTTACTAGACATCATATAAATAATAATAAAACAATGTTAAAAGTAACGTTTTTGACATTATTAGTACGAAAGTTATCACATATACTGATTTACAAAGTCATATTCATTTTCTGTTTTATATTTTAAAAAATGTAATTGAAACCAACAAACATTTGAATAGTTCTTCTTCGTTTGTTCTACAATTACATAAAGTGAAACAAAATGTTTAACTAGTTATTGCTGTTTCTTTAAGTTTACTAATGGTTCTAATATTTATTAGCTAAATGTAATTTGAAGGCTAGAATGCACTTTAAATTCATTACATTTTCTACTAAGCGCAAATACGATAAAATGTAGCAATACAGAGCGCAAACACTAACTGGAGCAACAATGTATTCGTGATTTATTTGATAATGTAGTTTGTATGGTTGGTTGAAGTACATGTTTATATAATATAATGCGACTTGTTATTGGAAAGAATCTTTGGTAATAAACTTATTTCTTTTCTCAGATTATTTGTGGGAAGAAATATCCGCTATTAAAAAGCTTCAGCAAAAAATAAACATTTGGAGTAACAGTAATTATAAAAACGCAAAATAATAGAGAGATTGCGGCTGTATTAACGTGAATAATACAAAACATGTTTTGCCTAAGCTTGAGAATATGAATATGTTGGTTTTAATGATATATTTGTTTCATTCATATTTTATTAATGAACTGCCACTCAATAATATAAACGTCATGTTCAGCATTTATGATGTGATAATTAATTTCAAGGTTCTCATGACATGGCATTGTAATGGTATAAAGTCATCACATTTCGTAATGAAAATAATAAATGACCGGTACTGTGAGCCAAGAATATTATTCCTTGCATTCCACCATATTACAAAGAATGATGCAGATAACACCAGTAATTAATTCAATATTAATTATCGTGTATCAATGCAAATACTTTTAATTAGAATTTATAAACTGTATTAAAATAATAAAAACTGTATATGAAATTTAACTGCTTGTAGATAAACGTATTGCAAACAATATTGTTATGAATCATACTTTTTAACCAAGTATTAATTTACCATAACCGTTTTGCATAGTTTTATTTATTATGGTTTCGATGAAGTGTATTATGATAACCTTGGACTGTCAATGTCGTATGTGGGATATGAACATGATACTTACAAAGGTTTACCTCCTCATCTGTTTTCTTTATAATAAAAAAAAAACAGTATTCCTCATAAAATGTTTAATTAGCAGAAAAGTAGTTAGCTGATGCGTTCTGTACTCATTCAGACATGACATGTATAGGTGAAGTCGTGGTTAAATATTTTTATAGGCTCTTTATGGAAGTTAATAGTTCCGTTTTATTTATTTTCCCAAAGATGAGACACCCGCATCCAAGATGTTATTTTTTTTAAGTTAATTGCTGATAATTACTGAACCTCAGAACTTAGTATGCGTCACTAACTTTAACAAATCATATCTTAGTAACATATTAAAATAAAGAAGTAATTATTTGTTATATATCACAGATATTTATATGTAGTTTGTGATGTCAAAATATTATGTACGTATTAATTGTAACAGGAAATAATTCGGAAATGTTTTACTCTCTTTCTTTACAAAGCACATATTTGTTTTTACAACTTTAAGACCCCCTTTTATGCACTGCGTTTCCTTCGCGCATATACGAAGACAGGCTGAAACGTATTTTCTCCCCTACGTTTTATTTACTTACCGCATGTCGCGTGTGTAGGTTGATAAAACGAAGAAAGAACAAAAGATGTTGGTAGTGTTGAAAGTGCGTTTTGTGCATGCGATAGGAACAATCTGTGTAACTGCATTATAAAGCACCTGGCAACACTTTGACTACTTCGTCTGAATAAAAAAAGCTTAGTAAATTATTATCAGTGTTTACATAAATAAAGGCTCGCGTTCTCTGGCTGACAACAGTGCAGTAGCATAGCGTTCGGTAAAAAAGGACCCGAGTCCGATTTTCTAGATTTATATTACTTAATACAATTTTAATTTCTAATTTAAGGGGAAATATTGCATGCAAAAGGCGCAAACTAAAAACTTGATTGATTCGGAGTCCAGTTTTGTAATGTTAGGGGAATTTCTCATTTGTTAGCAATGTATGTAGTTAACGACATTGCCCTTTCAACGTCACTGTGATTTTTAACAATTTAGGCCGCCAAAGAAGAATTATATGCTGCCACTCGTTATGCGAAAGATTCCGTTCTATCGATGGAGTTGTCGGATTGACTTCATATTTAATATATAGACACCTTACGACCTCTAGAGTGTATATCTGGTGCAAGGTGGCGCTACGACCAAAAATTACAAACATACTCAAATTCGATTTTTTAAGCATTTTAGACACGATATTAGCTTCACTAGCTTTCAATGTAAGTACTGTTTTTTTATTAATAAAACTATAATATCTTAGTAACATGAATTTATTATGTAGTAATCATAGACTAATGGATATTATTTGTTAAACGATATTTTTATTGCTTAAGGTACTAACACTACTTGTGTTTGCTATACACTTTTATAAAAGGGGCCCGGATAAAAGTTTTGCGGGCTGGCCAATACTTATTTCGTTACGCTACTGTAACAGTGATAAACTGGCAAAGCATTTCCGCACGATATCTAACTATGCAGCAGTAGTATAAAGAATAATGTATTCAACGCTGATAAGAAACTCCAGTTCTTGTTAGAAATGGGAACGAAACAGTTCGTCAGAGAGAAAAATAGCTCCAACAAATGAAGAATTCTTGCTATGCATCCCTTTCAAAGTACTTGCTTTGTGGTGCGTTCCTATTTCTATCCACGTGTTAATATTTAATAATTTTGGACGTGTTTTATTTTGACTTCTGCAAAGGGTGGCGCTACGACAGTTAAACTTTATAACAGAATATGACACTTAATTAATAAACACTCTGCTGACTTGGAAGCTGCTATTCCAATGGAGACATCCCAGGGCCTCTGGTAATTTGTTTGGTCATTGTATAATTGCTTTACCAGGTGCGTAAATTTGAAACCGGAATTTATGTACAGAATATACACAATGATTGGATGACAATGCTAAGAACTATTTTATTCGAAATATTGGCCATCGCTAGTGATACATTTCTGCCATAGTTCCGGCAATATGTGGATGCCAGACCAAAAAAAACTGTGCCTCTTGTGCTGCAAACCAGTCATCAAGCCATTTTCGTAAGTTGTGAAGAGCTATTCAGCAAGTGCGTGTCCCATGGATGCAAATAAGTGAAAATTGGAAGGTGCCAAGTCTGGTGAGTAAGCCGCATGCGGAAGGATTTTTCAGCCAAACGTCGCAATTGTTTCCTTGACCAGTTTTACTCTGTGGTATGGTGTATTATCGTGAAGCACAATCACTTTATGTTGTCTTTGGTCATATTCTGGTCGTTTTTCACGCAAAGCTTGATGCAAATCGATAATTTGTTGTCGGTAACGTTGGTTATTAACGGTTTCGCCAGGTTTCAGCAGTTCATAATAGATCTCCCTTCTTATCCCTCCAAACACAAAGCACTGTCTTTCGTCCACCGCAATTTGGTCTTGCAGTTGATGTCGCCGGTTCTCCTGGAGTTACCCATGATCTTTTACTCTTAGGATTCTCGAAATAGATTCACGTTTCGTCACCAGCCACAACTCGATGGACAAATGATTTAATTTTGTACCTGGCGAGCAGAATTTCGCAAGTGGTTTTTCGGCTTTTCTGCTGTCGTTCAGTCAATGCATGTGGAACCCATTTTCTCACCTTTTGAATCTTGTCCATGGCTTTTAAACGTATGGAAACTGCTTCGCGTGTCACATTTAATTGATCCGCGAGTTGTTGTTGCGTTTGAGCGTCATCCTTATCCAACAACGCTTGCAATTCCCAGTCTGCAAACTTTTTCGGTGGTCTTCCACAGTCTTCGTTTCTCACGTCAAAATCACCACTTTTAAATTTTGTAAACCATGCATAACACTATGACTTACAATGAGCATAATCACCGTAAGCTTCGACAAGCATTTGATGCGATTCTGCAGCAGTTTTCTTCAAATGGTAACTAACAATCAATGCTGTCCGCACATCGTAGTTTGTAGGTACAAATTGCGCCATATTCAACGGTATTAAACACTACATTATGACATGAAACTTGTCTGTTAGTTGCAAATCGTTATGAACAGTCAAAACAAGCAAGTGGCGCCAAGGACGCAGTTTTACTCTTACCACAGTGAAAGCTAACGCCGCCTATGCATAAATTCCGGATTCATATTTACACAGCTGGAAATTTAACTTGCTTACATAAGAGCTTAAAGCCTTATCCTTGATGCAGCTCGTTTTTGTCATAGCTAGACACGAATAGTAGTTATTCTTCAGTGAAAAACAACATTTACTATAGTAGAATATTTCTTTATTGTAGGACCATCCTCGATCAGCAAAGGTGGTGAGCCTATCAATTTGACTCTAGTAACTCAATTGGAAAATTACATTGCATACATGTATGTATATTGATTCTTACAACATTTTTCACATGAGAACATAGTTCGGTTATTAATCAACAAATAATGACACAAATACATGGGTTGAGGTAAATCTGAAAAAGGAACACTGAAGCTATCCCAAGAATAGGGAGAGAGAAGAAACAGTGTATTGAAGATATCCAGGAAGACCTGGATGAGGTCAATGAAAAGGTGAAGAAAATGCAATCTGAAGAAACAAGATCTCGAGAAGCATTGTAAGACTGTCACCAAATATGAGATACATAAGCCAACGATAAGTCGCACTACGATGGATGTAAAACCAGACGAATAGGGAGGTGTCCGAGAACAGTCTTTCATACAAATTCTCAGGAGAAGTAGATGCCAGTAGTGTAATGTGCTTTCCACGGAAGAAACAAAACCTGGTTTAGTGTAAACTTAGCACGACAGTACGTGAAGTCAATATTAAGGACTTAAGCCAAGCATTTAAGTGAAAATGTAATATTTTATCACTAAAGTCCAACTAAACATCTCGAAGAACTGCACGTATTATTTCCGAACCTTAGCACTGAAGAAGAATATAGAATGTGGATGATTAATAGAGCAATGGGAAGCAGCTTAGAAGGTTGTTTTACCTGATAAAAAGACAAAATGCATAGCTATTGTGATTTCTGCATGAGGTTTTTGAGGAAATATGCCAGTCAAGATTTTGTTAAGAGTAAAAAGAGAGCATTGAGATGCCATGGCATTGAATTGTCTAACGTGAACAGTATACGCCCGTATATCAAGAAATGGTTAAATTCATCTCTAAACTTATTTGGATCGACCCAGATATCACAAAGGTCCTGATATGTGTCTATTGGAATTGCAGCTTCCACGACAACAGGATGTTTATAAAAAATGGCCCATTATGTTAAAAGCTTTAACTAGTATAACCAACCGTTACACTAGCTTAGCTTTGAGAGCCTTTAACGGAGAATAATGTCAAGTTGATTGTTAAAACGTCTACAAAATAGATGCTAAGAGCGAAGAGGTGTTATACTGTTGTAACGAGTATTATTACTTATATAAATCCGAAACGCGACTTCTATAAAAGAGTGAGAAAATAAAATTAGGACTATTTCATGTGGACGTGGAGAAGAATGGAATATAATCAGCACTACAGACACACTGTTTGCCTAATGATTAAATGCTGAACTATATTGTTATTAAACACCATTAAAAGAGGCCTGAGCCAAAGTTACCTAAAGGTCTTAAAATAAATTCAAATTCAGAATAAAATAGAGAATGAAACTGTTTAGGACATTTTAAACTGAGGGATACAATTTAAGATATGGTTTGAGGGAACAAGAGGAAGAGGAAGAAGACAAATCCAACATTTAGGCCAAATATTAAAGAAGATCAGTCGTACACTGAAACTAAAAAGAAGGTGCAAGATTGAGATAAAAGGGAGCATGCATTGAAGAACCTACCGCTTTTGACAGAACATTAGTGATGGTAGGGATATGCTTCAATATATTAAATATCAGAACATGATGAGACACAAACGTGACGTCGTATGGAATAACGCATGTCGAAAATTTAAAAATTAGTGTAAAAAAAATAAAATTCTGTCTAACGGAATAGAGTTCAAAGTTAATACCTAGTGTAATTAACACAACCGAAATAATAAAATTAGACATTCAGATTATGTAAAATATAACACCAATATAAAAGTTGGAGCTGTAGAAATACATTTGCCAGAGATGTATTACATTGTTATAAATTTATACAATACTAAAGTTGTGGCGTCGATATACTTTAGAATAGAGTGGTTCTCATATTTGGCGCAAAGCAGAAACATACCACCTTCTTTTTTGCTACGTCAAACTACAGTATTTTACGAATAGGAAAGTCTAATAAAGCATGCTGATATATATGGCTTGTCGGAAGGGAGAGACATTACCCTCAGTTCTTATCTGTATTGTCAGTTTGAAGTACATGTATTTCATGTTATGTTAGTCTAAGTCTTAACCCTCTGCTCTTAACCTGCCAGATAAGTTGAACTCGTCGTGCAATCTTCAAGGTTTGCATATAAAATGCTCTACCTCTTTTCTATTCAGCCATATACAACGTGAATTTTAGAATTACAACTTCCAGGGATCACATGGCTCGTCACTCTGCATAGCCATAAGCAAGCTACTCAGAAATTCCAGTGCGGTCATACGACCAGAATTCCTCAGCAGTTACAAACCACAGCTCGTATAAATGCACACTCGTGCTTTGCCGTTTGGAAGTATATATGTGTGTGAGAGAGGATAGATAGGAAGAGGAAAGGCAGGCGTAATGGCTCTCCAGGTTTATTACAAGATCCAACTACTGGAATTCAGTGTATGTCTGTGTGTGTCCCTATTCTTATGCAATTAAACTAACGGTTTTACCAACTGATATAATTTCAAGATGTACCACATTGCTTTACACATGTTATGTTCACTAGTACGATCTATAAGTCTGCTGTCACATTCGTTAAGGATCTTGATAAATGACAGAAAATGTTATATTTTTCTTATTTCATCAGTCGCGGATTTACAAGTCAGCCGCCTTTTTTACTTCAACACGTGCTCTCGGCTCAAAACTTCAATCCGTTAAATACGGATTTCTTTAATCCATTGGATATGTTGAATAATATGCAAAAAGTAAGAAAACTATGAGAAATCATGAAGATAAGATCTAAAAATAATAATGTAGTTCCATTCATTCAACGTTTTACTTCATCGTAATCAAACATTTCTACTCAACCCTTCCCCCTGCAATATCTTAGTTCCTATTGTGTTCCGGATTCCACATTGACAAAGTAAGCATCTCTATGCCTACTCCCTCTGTGTCTAAATTTGCCCCTGATCGCATGTAAGAAGGAACTAACAATGTAAATATTTATGTTAATGCAGCAGCTCCTCGTAAACAAACTGCATTGTTCGAGTGTATTAAGTAATACTACTAACACCAAATTAACAAGTACATGAAAATGTGTAATTGAAAACCACAAATTCCGTACCTCAAAACTCTATGGAAACAAATATAAGTACATCATTTCTTGCACCTGTGTAAATATATTATGTTACTTAATGTCCTTCAACTTCTATAATTGTATTGTATGCTAACAATACTGTAATATTCCACGTGCTTGCGCACGAGTCGTATCATACTCGCAGTGTAAACATGGTAGTAGCATGAGTACTACGAATAACAAACATGTGTAAAACAAGTTATGCAATGTAAATAATCAGTGCAATGAAACAAGCAGACGACGACACTAGTTTCATCATGGAATCAACAGAAGGGGCCACTATCATCGAAGGAGGAGCTTGAATGACCACACCAAAGAAGGGCTATAAAACCCCGACGCAACCTTACAATAATATTATTTATCACCTTGCTCCTCTACCTTCTCCTTCGTACACAATTAGCAGTCGGGCTAGTTTTCACTTCCTACCTGCATACACAGCTGTCGGGCTAGTATGTTACCCTTCCTGTACACACAGTTAGCAGTCGGGCTGGTGTGCTACTTAACTCTACATTGTGCACAGTTAGCAGTCGGGCTGGCACATCCTTAGACACTCAGTTAGCAGTCGGGCTGGTGTCTTCCTTTCGCACACAGTTAGATGTCGGGCTGGTGTGACACCTATCCTAGCTCTCTTCTACGAGGCATATCACCCGAGAAGAAGAAACCATAAATAGTTATTCTGTATCTCATCAATCACTGCAAAATACCCTAGTACGGGACGCTATGTTTATTAACTTATTGGACTTATATTTATTTTGTAATAAAACTGGTGATGGTCAAAAAGCCACAAATCCCGTGTATTTATTTGAATCTACCTAAAACGTCACGCTGAAGCCGATAAATAGAACGTTACGATACATATGAATAACTCTGAAAACTACAAATATTATAACTAAGGTGAGAAGGATATTTTCTACTTTTCTCACAAAAATATTAAAAATAAAGGGACGTATTTCGTAATTCACATCTCATGAAAAGCTATGTAGCCTATGTTTCCGAAATTGATAATCACGGTAAAGTTTTTGCTTCGTATTGGTAAGATTCTGGGATCAATTTCATTAGTTTGCCATTCTAACTAAGGTTTAACTACCAATTTCCTCAGACACGCCAGACTAAGTTCGGGATGGTGCCTAGATATTGACCGACTTGCTTCGTACATACTCTCCTCTATTTTATCCTGAACCGAGCTAAAGTCTTGTAATGATCATAAAGGAAAATGTAATTCAGATTCGATGGTCAAGAACCGCTTAATTCAGAAAACAAAATGCCCTTCGTGGTAGCAAAACACAAATTTAGCTCTCAAGTAAGTCTTCAATGACATTAAAAATATTAATAAAATTGGCTTCACTTATTAAAATATCAAGCCGCATTTAAACCTGAAGTTCAACACTCATTGGTAAAATTATCCAACAACGTAAATACATTTTAGATTAGTGCTTGAAAACTTTTCGCGTTGCATACCAAAAACTCAAACATGAACATTTGAAGTCTTTCTAAAAATACTTTACGACGTATACATGCAAAGATCAATGTTGTTTTGAAATTAATGCAGGTTGAAAGGATTTTATGTCACAGTAGGACAATATTAATTTTGTTCCATTATCTATAGCGTATATGAGAAAGTGTCTTTCTTTATTACGAATGGTGGTCAAACTGGCAAATTATGAAATATTATTGTTTGTAGCGGTTTAACCAACAACAAACGAGTTGAACAAAAGCAATAATCTAGACACATTGAGATGATTGTTGTGCTATTAACAAGGTTATGTGAATTAACTAGATATGTTTAACACTAAATGTCAATGAAAAGTAATTATATGTTTATGAGCAATGTGCTATGTCAAAAGGTGAGAACGATGAATGTTCTGCTTTGAGGCAAGTTTGAGCAATATCATCACTTCCCTGAGAAGCTCGGGAAAGGTTTAGTCATACATCCATATTAATATCTTCAGGCTAGTGTCACATTTATAACGCTTCCGTGATTTATCTGCTCCTAGAATTTGTTCTGCAAAATGAACAGGACATTTAGTACAAGGAGTGGAATTTTCATCTCAATATGTCTCTGTTTCGTGTTTTGTAGTTGGTTATAGTGTCTGCTTCTTGGAGATCAAAATTGTAAATAATGATTGCGATCACTTGAAAATCACGTCCTTTCGTTTATTCCCTTTTACAGTACACAGTAAAAAAAATAGCTGTGTTAATTCAACACAATGCGGTGACCCAGCGTGACTACCACTTTTGTGTGTTAAATCAACACAACACACGGTGTTGATTTTGGTACAGTGAAAAAAAAGTTACAGCTGCAGCTAGATTTGAACATGGGTTGCTCAAATTAGAAGTCGAGCGTCTTACCGACTTCGCTAAATCGTCAGGCAAAGACAAAACACTAGATTGACAAAATAGAGACGATGAAAGAAATGTTGCTGAACCCCAAACACAAAAGTTCTCTCACGACTTATGCCATGATTTAGTTACTTTTCCATTGGTCTATTAGGGATCACAATCCCCATTAATTGAGAATATGTTCAAATTCTATGAAAGTAAGAGCAGCATTTGGCATGTTGTTACAATAAGAAACCAGTAATGCTGCTCAAGTGTTTGACTGTCGCCATCTTGCTTGCGTTTATAGAAATAGAATACTCTCAATGAATGGGAATTCTCGTTCTCAATTGACAAATAGGAAGTGATTAAACCTTGGGATAAGTCGTGCAAGTAACTTAATTTGTTTTGGAGGATCAGCAACACATATTTGATCCCATATACTGCTTAAATCTATGGTGTAGTCGTTTAATTAAAATGTTGTTCACTAAATATCGTTTGCATCTTCTACTTTTCTGTCTGACGAGTTAGCGAAGTCTGTAAGACGCTTGACTTCTAACTGAGCAACTCATGTTCAAATCTCTCTGAAGCTGTAACTTTTTTTCACAGTACCGAAATGAACACCGTACGTTGTGTTGATTTAACACATAAAAGTGGTAGTCAAGTTGGGACACCGCATTGTGTTGAATTAACACAGCTATTTTTCGTAGTGTAATAGTTCTGGATATAATGAATTAGTTACCTGCATCAACGTAAACTTTTAAAACTTTGCGAGAAGCCAAAATATTCCTTGGATGACTCTTAAATACTCTTAATATGTATGTACCACAGTTACCGAATATTGAATATTCTTATTCAATATGCAATACAATATTGTTTCTTATGCAATAGTACTAAACGTGTTCAAGCAATATTTAGAAGTTAATGATCTTGTGTAGAGTTGTGGGTAACATCAAGATTGCAATTGGTATTGTAACATAATTGGAATAGAAGGAAAATATAATATAAAGATGTCATTCATTTATTTTGTATTCAAGAACATAAATGTTTCGCGCACTATTTTTGATACGTACATGGAAAGTTACCACAATGTCTGTCAAGTAATTGGATCACGTCTGAGCGCAGCCACTGGGTAACATTTGCTGGTTTTTACTCCGCTTCTTTTTGAATGCATTGCTTGTTGCTAGGCAACATCTGACATTTATCTCTATCATTGTCTCATTTCTTGCTAAAGTGTTATGTGCCAACGTTTTTTCTCTTGTCACTGAACATGTGTGTGAATCTCCATTCTGTATATGTTCTCTTCCTCCTTTCTTCTGTTCACTTGTTCTTCCTATCCTTTTCCGTCCATCTGTTTCTCTGTCTTGTTTCGTATTCCATGGGTTATCGTGCCCCCTCTCGCCAAGATAAAATTATATATATGTAGCATATGTATTTTTCAAACTACATTTACTTCCTTTCCCCAATTCAACTTTCAAGGAAAAGAATATTCAGTCGTTTGCCATAGCATGCGTAAATAGGCCTTTCATTCAATAACGACTGATGTAATTTTCCTTTATGAGTAATTCTCGACATTCGGCCAGAATAAGTAGCAGTCATTCTCCGTCTTTTACATTTATCATTTTATTTATGAATTGTTCCCTGAGGGTTCACTACAGTGAAGTACATAGTTATGTCGTAAAATAAAATATATTCATCATAGTACGGTTTCCATAAAATATAAAATTTTAATTTAAATATATGACCTTATATATAACTACCCTTTCCTTTTTGTTTCTTTTACTTCTCATTATTTTTAAGAGACTAGCTACTAATGGCTTTACCCGGAATGGCTAAAGAAGCATTTTGTTGTTTAAATACAATCCAGCGCATTGGAAATTACGTGTGAGGTCTATCATGATATGCGATAATTCTTCTAGATTGATGTTACTATTAGGGTAAAAATACTCCGCTTTCAAAGTCAAAAGTCATATTCATTTCCGAAATTTGACCCGAATTACAGACTTTCTTTGCGATTCAGTCTTGACCCCCTTCCCACACACAGATCTTCTCTTTGACCAGACGACGGCACGATGATCAAATTTTACCTAAATTAACCCGGTGACCCAATCTTGAGCCGGTGACTGTCTTGATACGATTTTACCTGATCTCGTCTCTGTGGTTCGAATTAATCAATATTGTCATATTTGGGATTCACAGATTTTATCATGATAGTCTTTCGAGGGGCGAGTTTTTTACACATCACTGGAGGTATTTTGTTATATCCGGCGATATGGAAATGTTTCCATGTGCTTTTACCACCTTTAGGAATCTTTTGTAGTCGCTTTTTTGTGCTTCGGGGGTTAACACTACGTTCCCTGTTGCTCCTGAATACACTCTTCAAGTGTAACAGTGTATCATAAGGAAGGAATTAGAAACCCTGCTTTACCCTATAATTCACCGGGCCGGGTCACGTTCAATGTATAGATCAGGTCCAATACTAGACCCGTTTGTACACAATGTTACATCATCAAACGTGACTAATTTCTGATAAATATCGCTTTGACTCCACGACCCCATGCAAGCCCTAGGCATGTCACATATAATTAGATTAGGTGTTCTAATATTTATATCAAAATTTAGTTATCATCAAATGAATGAAATCATGTTTCGTTACGTAATAGATTATAGACTATTACGATCTACTTGAATACATTCTAGGATGTTTGTAGCACAAGAGATAATTCATAATATTTCGCACGAACTTTCAAAATCAAACTCAAATTCTGGAAGTTAAATGAAACAAAAAAGGTTACTTACTAGAAGGCCAGAGAAATCTTGAAATTGAAATTAATGCTTCTAATTTCTCCCGTGAAAAATGATAATTTAATTTTCTGCGCTGAGGAGAACTTTTCGACTTTTAAGGAGATTTAACAAGTCTCTTGAGCATAAAAGAGATTAATTGGAGATCAAGTCAATTTTCTTCTAATGGATGAAAGTAAGTAAAAAAGACAGAAGGAGTTGGATAAATATGATTAGTTCAGAACGAAATTGAAAATGAAATCATTAAGCCACCATAGTTTAGGAGCGAATGTAATTTCTGATGCAAAATCAAGAGAAGTGTTGTAAATACTGAACCATTAGCATCTAAGTTCTGAATTATCATTTCATTAAAATAAACAAACGAAACGTACGCAATAATACTTGCTTCTGATTTGAGTCTAATGTATTCTCGCAAACAAGGTAATGTTACGTTAAAAATTAAAATAATACTGTTCACTATACATTATGTTCTCCAGTTGGCTCTAAAACAGAAAATGTTTCAATCTTAGCAATAAGTGTATTAAATTGAATTTAAACTTGAAACATATTACAAATTGCATAGACTATATTCTATGCAGTTTGCTAACAAATTAAAACAGATGTTTAAAAATAAGAAAAGTTGAAGTGTTAATAAACAAATTGTTGTGATTTAAAAATAATATACAAAGTTAATCGAAACAAAACTCTGTCTTGGAATTTTTTTATGAATACAAGTCTTTGGCTCCATAAATAGAACAAAAGCTGGTGACAATACAGTTTTCACTCCCACTGGTGTTACATTGATTTCGAGATAGCTTTCAAATTAGTATGATCTTTGGAAACAAACTGGTTTTCAATTATTTCACTTCATAGAGTGCCATTGTATGTACAACATACATAAAAATTAAAACATTTCTTTAAATTTACCTGCAAATTAGGAGAAGTAACTGCCTTTGCTTTTAATAAAACGATATTTTATAAAATTGAAAATGACCGATCCAATTTGATTATGTGGTTTACAAATTACAGAGATCAGTTGCTTTTCCACTAATGATTTGTAACAATGCATTCTTTTGAATGTGTTCGATTCTTATTGTAGGCACAGATCCAAAAGTAGCCTACATGAACCACGAAACCCAGTCAGTTTCAAGTAATCAATGTAAACGTATGTACTGTACAATCCCCCTCACAGAATGGCACTCTCTGAAGTGAAATAATTGGAAACCTGTTTGTTTCCAAAGATCATACTAATTTGAAAGGTATCTCGGAATCAATGTAACACTAGTGGAAGTGAAAACTGTATTGTCACCAGCTTTTGTTCTTTATGGAGCCAAAGATTTGTATTCATAACTGAGGTTATAATGCTTGATTAGTGTTACGCGCTACAGAAAAGAAACATATCGCAGTACTAATATTTTTCATTTTAACAAGCAACGAGGTGGAGGGTTCAAAACACACCTGGGACAGGGATGTTTGTGGATTTTAACTGTGTTGCACTCATATCATCGTGACAAGTCGAGGTTCACAGTTAATAAAACGATCCAAACAAAATAAAGTTTACTAAAGTTAAACAAACGTGCTAAAATGATTTCATTAGCACACTGTGAATTTGAATAGATTTTTTTTGCAAGGTTGACGCAGGCCACAGTATAATAGAGAAATGCATCGTTTCGTCATTTGTCTTGCATAATTGAGGAAAACCCTAGAAAAAATAGTTAGGATGGGACGTAGCATGGTAAGAGTTCTAACACCTTTGGGTTGCTATTCCAACGTCATACTAAGAGAGCTTCGGGCAGTCGGATAGCACATTGCGACTAGAAATGAGAAGTGCGAAGTATACTTAAATATTTGATATTCAGTTAAATGGCACGCGAATAAAGCCCCTATTAAAATGGCGACCCGTGTCTTAACTTAATGAAAATGCTAGCAATCATATACTGTAGAAATACTGGTATGATCCTTTATTCATCTCTGAAATCAGGCGTGGAATGATAAGATTTATAAGGAACGTATATCACTATCAAAGACTAAGGACAAACAGAAAGAGGTCGACAAGTGGAACAAGAATTTTGTCTCTGACCCACTTTACTCAAAGCACAGACTGGTAACGTAATGCACCGACAGACATCGAGGGTTGACAGTTCATCAAAAATTAGGAGACAAGACCTAGTCACTAGGTGTGAACATTTCGACTCGTTTCGAACCTACAGGCTCCATAAGGCGAAGGAAGAAACAACTTTAAAGCTCTACATTTCGAATACCAATAACGATATAGTTTAAGCGGCATACTATCGTGAAAGAGCTTTTAAATAAAAAATGTATACTTCGAAATAGTGCATGGGTGAGCAAAGTATTCCCCAAAAGGAAGTAGGGGATTCACAGACAGCCGCGATATACAAATGTTATCAGAACTACCATCAAAAGAATGCAACCCTAATTAACCAAACTGCCATCCTTGTTCAAAAGAGAAGGAACTTTTGTTCTTCTTGGAACGACCGTCTGCACGTTCATGCATTACTCCGAAATATCGGGAAAAGCAATGCGTCAGCAGCAACTGATTACAACTACTTGCTTCATGTGGTCTCTATTATGTCAGAGAATACCCCAACAATGGTGGTGTTGACCACTTGTCAGCGCAAGATGAACAGAAGGTTTCAAACTTGGAATAGCATCCTTGTTTACCATTATAAGAAGTTTATCGAGAATTGTGGCTAATTGTTCATGTTGTTGGTATTAAGTTTTTTTCAAGAGCCACAGATAGACGAACCATTAGAACTCCATAAAATCACTATGTTAGGAGTACAGTTATTGACTAGACTGATTAATTTAAAAAGATTAATCTGAATTTGTAATGGTTAATATAAATCGAACACGTTACGTCTTTTACATTAATTAATAATATTTTAATTTGTTTATGGCCTTCAAGCATCCTTGGCTCAGGATATAATAATAATATAACAAGCTCCATACAACACTGCATGCACAAAAGTACGTTTCAATGAAAGAACGCAGATCTCTATTAATGACATAAGAAGCGAAATCAAGTATCATTCAAATCTGTCTAAGCAAGTGGTTCCATCCAAGTGAGCAATACAACTTCACAAAGTTTTGTAAATACAGTGGGGACATTTCTAGTTACAAATAAGATATCGTTGTCTGGGTGGATGACATTGCTTCATCTCTTCTGGCTCCAGTTCTTAAAGGAAATTTAAAATTGCAGAACATGAACTCACTTCAAACTGCTTTGAAACGCAAAATTAAAATACAAGTATGTTAGCGCTTCACAAACACTTATATTTCACCATTGAAGAGTACAGAAAATGAAGACGGTAACTGCATGAAAGGTGTATTCTCGTAAACTCACTTTAAAGTTTAACTCTCGCACTTACTCTCATAATCTTAAAACTGCTTAAACTTATGGATTTTTTTTTGAACGTTTGGAGTGCAACTTTCTGATATGTTTGCTGTCATTATCTAGTACCTATTACGAGTATAAACTCAATGTTTTTAATGCACATAGCCTCATCCTTTACTGTAATCTTTAATCATTAAGAAATTTGCCGTTAAATATGTGACTCCGAAACGTAAAGAATGGCTCAAAGATATTATCTTAAGGTAATGATAATTTTAAATTCAGTATTGAAAATATTTTTGCAGGTAGTTTTCAAAAAGTAGCAATCCCAAAGAACTAATTTTATAGGAAACAGTAAAAATGATTTGTTGAGGTCTCGTAATACAAACTTTTGGGTTGATTTACAGATGTGACATTCAGGTGGAAGTATAATATAATTTATATACGTGGAGTGTGGGTCTGAGACATGTTACCACCATTTAATTAAATTACGCTTGTATTTAACTTAAAAAACGTTTCAAAACAAGCATTTCGAGAAAACTTCTCTTTGAATTTCCATTAACGAGTTGCAGTAGAACGTTGGTTTCACAATCTTAAGATCATAAATTCGGCTATCATGACTGAGATTTCCCCAGAATTTTCCCCAATTAAACCTGTCTCATGCAAGGATTGTGTATTCGAACTAGGACCTGGTCAACTTACTTCTTACATATTTTCTACTCCTACCATCAGTCAAACATCCCAAAAGACCATAAACCAAATTCAACTTAATCTTTGCCTTCGAAAGAAAAAAATTGCATTTCAACTTAATCTATACACAATGTATGAATTGGACAGGCAAATACAGGTGTGTCACATGACTGAAGAATCATGCTGCTCGAGAGACTTGCGGAGAAAATTATCTAGAATATAGTGGCTAGTTTGTTATTTTAGAAACTCTTTTGGTACTCTGGGGAAACAGCTTCAGTAGGTCTAGAATATTCTACTGTACAAGTATGATCTGAAATCCATAATCTTACCAATAGGAGTGCTGGATTTGGTAAAATATGTTTATATCTATTCAAATCCATGATTATTGACCAGTTTAATATAATTTTCTATATTTATACGAATGCTGATAAGAAAAAAACTAACAATTTCTATCAGCATAACTTTTAAATTAAGCTATCTTAGACAATTGCTATATGCGATTTCATAAAAATATTTCTGATGTAAATTATGGTTATTCCACACTAAAAACACCGAAATTGACCATTTTTGTTATTTTACACATTTTCATCTTGCTAGTAATATATCAAAAATAGTTTTATTTTATTTTCTTCTCATCTGCCACCATCTTGGAGTTAGGGGTATGTTTCGTCGTCGCGACGAGCAAATATAGGCATTTGCAGGTTTGGGGAAAGGCGCTTGAGTACTTTCTATTCCAGATAGAAAATTCTTGTTTACTGAAAAGTGTATATAACAGACTTTCATAAAATGTAACATATATAGAAGTTGAGTATTTCATTAGTATAACTTTGAAAACCTAAAAATTAGCCAATCGAGTGACTTGTTTTACGACACTTAAACACCCATGATATACAAATGATGTGAAACCACATACTGGCGCTTGTGATACAAGAAGTATAAATAGAGATGATCCTGCCTCAGTAAAATTAAGTCTGACTAAAAAGCATTTTCTGCTAATATTTTCCTAATTATGAAAATTTTGATTTCGGTTGTAATGGGGTACCCGTATAACACAATCATATTTAAATCCTGCATGTTTGCTGCAAACAATATTATTATTTCTTGTGAGTTGCCCTGTATAAAATTGTTTCAGGATTAGCCTGACGGATGTCATTTCCAGCTAATTAGAATATTCTATGCATTGTTAACTACTGCTAGTAACATGGTCATTCTTATTAATCGCAAAACGAAAAGAGACTTTATTCACTACCAATAGTATTATCCAAAGCTATTTGTTTTTGTAGTTTGCCGTTCTCAGATATTGAAGCTTGATATGAGCATTTTTTGTAAATGCTCCAATTCTTAGCACGAAGGACTTTTAGCTCATGTATTATTTTACAGTGACAGAATCACCGCTATTAATAATTCTCATTCCAGTGCCTGATTCCACGTCCTTTTCATTTTATCGGCGTTTCAAATTAGTAACATTTGCAAATTCAATGGGTATTTTTGAGCTTTTCTTCTTGAGGGTTTCAAAATCATACTTATAAATCTTCCATTTAAGCAACATGCATTTCCTGAAAGCCCATTCTGTCAAGTTTACAGTAGCGTAAACGTAATACTTCTATGTATTATAGACTTTATTGTACGTATGAAGTCTTTCCCGTCATTGAAGATGTTTATCTTTTCACTCCGTGGCGACGAAATACGCTCTACTTTTGCAAGATGGCAGCATATGAGAAAACAATAAAAGCTGTTTGAAGATATGAAAAAATGCACCAGCAAGGTGATTTCATGTACGAAAGCAATAAAAAAAAGTTTTTAAAGACATACTTTTCTTAATCAATTCGTATTAAAAACCTAAAAGAAATGTTTATGCATGACTAAAAAGAAAAGCATGTGGGAGCTCTCTCAAATATAGCCACTTTATAAATTCTTCACTTGGCGCGCACCATGCTTTTCTTTTCAGTCGTGCATAAACATTATTTTTCACTTTTTAGTAGAATTGTTTAAGAAAGGTATGTCTTTAGTAAGGTTTTTATTACTATTATTTCGAGTTATGTCGCTATTCGGATACATTTTCTCAAGCTGTTTTGTGACCCAAATCCTAAAGTGTTCTGCAATCAGTCAAACACCAAAATATTTGCATTCTAGTATTCATATTAAAATATATGAAAGTAATAACAGAATATTCTATTGGCAACTGACTTACGT
This sequence comes from Lepisma saccharinum, assembly GCA_022664845.1. Lineage (NCBI taxonomy): Eukaryota > Metazoa > Arthropoda > Insecta > Zygentoma > Lepismatidae > Lepisma > Lepisma saccharinum. The sequence goes on from JAGDQP010002460.1 coordinate 83,610, forward strand.
CGCTGCACAAATTTTCATCATTGTATGACGTCGGGAAATGAGTTAACGCTGGAGGATTTGAGGACACGACGGACTATTGTGAACTAAAGAAATGATTGCAATAATAACACAATAGTGGGAGCGATTATCGTTACAGATAGATTTTCTAATCAACCACATAAATAAATACGTAAAGTAATGCGCTACCAGGGCACATTAATCTTTTGCTATGCATAATGAATTGAGGTGGGTGAGTAGTCGACATTTAATGCTATATTTCTGGAATTCAGTTGAGTCTCCTTTCGTTGAAGATGGTAAATGTTTTACCATTTTATTCAGTTGAACCATTAAGAGTATTTTCAGTCTTATGAATTTGAATAGAATTTGTTGTTACCAAATTGAATTACATTTCCTTTACAATTTAAGGTCTTTATTCAACTTTGGTTCAGGTCGAATGGATGATGTTGAGAGAATTAGTGGAATGGAAAAAGTGCGAGGTAAGAAGAAAATCTCGAAAAAAGCCACGCATACGCTGTTTTTTCGCCACAGAGCCCACATGACACGAGCAGGGATCGAAATAAGGAGCACACGCAGGATAGCCGCTGCGGCGCTTACACTCTATGTCTAGTTAGACCTCGGTTGACTCGTTTTTTTTCGTTATGGTCAAACACGTCTTGAAAAATTTAGTTTCGTTAGCGTGGGAACCGTAAATATTGTGATATTTTGATTTTCGTACACAAGTATCTTAAGTTTGCTTTATTAATCTTCGTACACAAGTATGCTAAGTTTGGTTACATTGGAATAATCTTCGTACACAAGTATGTTAAGTTTGCTTAAATCGGATTAATCTTCGTACACAAGTATGTTAAGTTTGCTTAAATCGGATTAATCTTCGTACACAAGTATGTTAAGTTTGATTAAATCGGATTAAACTTCGTACACAAGTATGTTAAGTTTGTTCAAATCAGATTAATCTTCATACACACGCATGTTATATTTGTGTAAATCAGATTAATATTTCCATCGTATTGCTCAAATATTTAAAATAAATGAGTCTAGTTATCATCGAAACTGTAAATGATTTAACATTGTAGTACAATTTAACATTAAGAGTACTTGCCTTCACTATTATGAGATGTTTGGCTACAATTGGGTCAATCATTCATATGGAGTGCTCGAATATGTGAATAATAATTCATCCTCGTAACTATGGAAACGGTAAATAGTATAACGTTCTAATCTTGTTTAAGTCTTAATGGTTGAACCCTATGTAAATATAGTGGTATACTTATTCTCACATGAGTCGATAATATAAATTTTAATCGTTGAGTCTCATTCCCATTGAAACGGTAATAAACTGAACGTACTGTTGTTGGTAAAACATGAAGAATTGTCCACTCTATGACGATACAATTTTAGAGGACATAGGTTAAGACGTTTTCAAACAATGCATAGTACCCATAGAAACCATACAATATTTCACTAATCTCAAATTAGTATTGCCGAACTCTATCATAACTAGTATCACTGTGCGAAAATGATTTATAATTTGCTAAGTATAAAATTCTACTTTCAGCGTCACACCTTTGAGTTGTTCAAACTATCAAGAAACTATGTTTTCTTCCTACTTCAACGTTTAACCTGTCAAAATGTTGTGTAAGCTTGGTAATTGTACGGTATTATCCCATCACGCCCTTTTCACTCTTACAACCATCTTTACCTGACTCAATAGAAATCATCTCAAGGAGAACCAGCTTGTTTCTAGACCCAAGACATGCAGGGACAAATTCTGTTTCTGCATCTCTTGTGAAATTATCTTTTGGAAACAGTAATTTCTAGCATTTGTTACTCTTCTGAGTTAATAGGCGGGACACAGACGACGGAAACTGGAGAGAAGTAGTGTAAGGAATAGGTAATAAAAGTACAAGAGAAGAGGAGGGAACTTAACGGGAGTAGAAGAAGAAGGAGAGAAGACTGGTATTTTCCTGGCCTTCTTCCATTTTGCATGAATTAACAGGTTTTAGCTATCCGAGTGAAGTTAAAGTGTAAGGGGAGGGGAACGAGCTGAGAAGGAGACCAGGACCGGGGGAAAAGAGAGTGTATGGCAAAAGTGCATAGCTCGCACTCAGTCAAATGGACTTCCATTTCCACTTTTCACCATGCAAGTTTCAGATAGAAATCTTCTTAAAGTTTAGTAGTACGGAATTGCCATCTTATACTTCTCCCCCCTTTTCATTCTTCCCGCTAAAATTTGTGAGGAGAATTCGAAGGAAATGGGGTTGACATGGAAATTAGGAAATGGAGGTAGGGGAAGAGAGGACCGTGAAGTGACGACAGTGCCGGATGAAGTAGAGTGGGGGTGGAAGAAGAAGAAGAAGCGAAGGTAAAGTGAGTGGAAACTATAAAGAAAGGAAGAAATGCAGAAGGAAATCTAACAAACTAAACTTTGCCATTACATTCACGAAACGACCAGACTTTTAAAGATAGACAGAAAGAAGAATGGAAATAAGTTAACGTTTTACCTTTTTTCCTGCGTTTCCTTTGTAAATGTAAATGATAAATGGAAGTAGAAAGAAGCGGGAAAAAAGAGTAAGAGAAGAAAGAAACAGTTCTAAAGGTAAAAAGAAAAGTAGGCAGAAAGTTTGGAACAAATTGAGAATGTTGTTAACCACCTCTTTTAGTCATTGTATTCCCATATATTTTGCTGCTGTTGTTGTTGTTCTAAAGTATCTATGTAGACAATTGAAGCACTTCTCGTATCCGCAGAAACTGAATGATTTTAGATGGTGTACATTTATTTACACTGAACAACAGCGTTACTATGCATGATGTAGTTTCGAAAGTTTTTGTATAGAGTATAGTCGTGATAACGTCGTTTACTAGCAGTTTAGTTTCAGGATCACCGAAAATTTACATATTTTTTCGATTGTAGCTCATTCATAAAAAAAACCTCTTCCAGAGACAACATTTCCTATCTCAGAGGCCTTATTAACAATTATGTCATTATAAAGCTAATTTATATGTTAATAAAATGTTATTTAAAACACGAATGGATCTGTAACAATCTACGGATATGGAGAATGCTAAAACTTAAAAATATAAGTAGTACAATTTTTTTTCAGGCTTTTCACTTCGGCAACTTTAGTTCAACTTGAGTGGATGATGATGTCTGAATTGGTGGAATAAAGAAAGTGGGAGGAAACGGGAGAATCCTCGGCAAAACCATACACACGAGGTTTGTTCACAACAAAGCTGGATGGTACAAGTCTGGATCAAATCGGGAACCATACGCACCAGAATTGAACGCTCTGATACTGAGACATAACAGCCAAAATAAGAATACGCTGTAAATTTAATTAATAGAATAGAAAAGAGCAAGCATACTAGAATGGGCAATTTTTGTTGTAGTTGATAGTGATGATAATGTCCAACAGTTGTAGAGAGAAGGGATGAAACATCATACTATAATATGTTTTGAAAGGCAAATATAGGTTTTCCAGTTTCTAAATAATCATCTTCTGGTAACTTTCTCTTCACTATTCCAAACATCCTGTGGATCTAGCGACAATAGCTATTTACAAAAGTCATGACGATAACATTTGTGTTGAAAAGACGCCGCAACGTCTGAAGGAGCAGTATCACGTCGTCTTTCATTGTTAGATTTCTTTCCTCAAATCAGTGTATACAAAAAAATAAATATTTGGAAATGTTGCAAGACCATGTGTAGCCAGTACTTCTTCATTGGTAGAACGTTACTCAGATTTTGTTGATACAGGAATGTGCACCTTAATATTTTACAAAAAGATGTTCGCGGGTGGTTCCATTATCGTTTCTCTGCTCCGTGGTATGAAAGGCGTAGCTCACAGTTAAGGTCTGTACGCAGGCCAGATCTTAATCTGCAATTTTTTTCTTTGAGGATGGGCGAATGAGATATACCAGACAAAACCACAAAATAAGGACGAACTGGAGACAACCTCTTGAATTTGTACTATACCATTCCGAACATTTTGCAATCAGCAGCTGCAAACGAACCACTTTGCTTAAGAAACTGCCTCGACAATACTGGAGCCTAAGTGGAAATCTAATTTGTGTTAAACAAATATCAATAATTGGAGTGTATAACGAACCAAACTTTGAATAAAATCGCTTAACAAATAAAAACGTTATTCTAATTTACATATAGAGAGTCCCTTATCAGATACCCTGTAGATAATTAATGGAAAGATGTACATGCTTTTGTGCAAAAATAAGAAACATCATCTAATAATATGTTACCGTAAATACATGTTGTCTTTAAGGATCGGTGTCAAATCAAAACTAATAAATTATTTGATTTTTATTGCATCATTCTATGGATTTAATTTTGCTATGTACCATGCATCGGCATTTTTTTTATTTCTATCCAAATTGTTGTATAGTACTTTAATGAATAACAGTTAATTATTTATTTTAACTATATGTTATTCCGATGTACAACAAAAGTTAAACAGTAATTTACACTAGTTAAAATATTACGAAAGGAAAGTAGGATAAAGACGTTAATATTCTATTTCTCAGAGAGACCAACATTGAGGAGAAAGTCTTATAGTGGTGTGGTCCATATACATTTCGTTTGGAAAAGACAAAATAAATTCACTCCGGTGAAGTAAAATATTATAAATTTTTACCAATAAAAGTTATTAACACGTCGTTTGGTTGGGCTGCATTTTGTTATTTGAAAATATTTTAGAAACTTTCATAAAATACTGCATGCATTGGCCAGCAACACATTTTATTATCAGTATCTTGTGGGCTAAATTCTTCACTAATTATTGTTTTCAGAAATTTTATATCATTAAATTATCCTTCTGTGTATTTTCAAAATTAAAGAGCATGCTAAAACCTGGAATATATGAAACAAGTTTTCATTATACAATTAAATCATATGCTTACATACACACACTGCTTGGCAACTTATGAACTCAAACCACGTAATATTTCATTATTGACGTAAACAAATTACATAAAATTTATCTACAGGTAAAAGAGAAGGGAACAAACTCAGAATAGAAGTGACAGATTGACAAAGACAACTTTAATTTCAAAACCATGTTTCAATTTTTAATTAGTTAATTTTGAATATCCTATATGCATTAATTAGAAACGGAAATCAATACTTAAAGTTTACCTTCATTAACGAAATATGTCTGCCTTTCTTTAACGAAACATATTTTGAACTCGCTTAGATGACATAAACCACTGAATTTTCACAATTGCAAGGAAACTAACTTATGTAATGCCGGTATTTTTAATGCCGCAAAGCCAACTAGAATTCCCAATGGTATTTTGTAAACACCACAACACAGACAACATATTAAACAAACCATTATGCGTCAGGTAGTATAATATAAAGTAAGCAATATATTTAACATTTTGGTGTGACATTGACCAACTGCAAATTAGTGTTCTTGAAATGTACAGCGGTGTTTCTTAATGCATTTCGTGACTTTGGTTTTATCGTTTAAATATGGTGTTTAGCATTTTAAATTTCTTTTTCCAGTAGTAGTACCAAGAGGAGAAGTAGCAGTAAAAAAATAGGCTGACTTTGACTAGTCTTACACAAGTAACACAGCAATAGAAGTGCATTTGTCCAATGAAACATAATCAGAATGATGTATTAAGAGATAAAAAACAAACTGAAAAAAAAAATCATTGTACAATCTAGCATTTTAAACGTATAAGGAATTCAGCAAGTAGTTTGTTTCTAGCAATACATTTTTTCAGTATTAAACATACTATTATCTTTCCGATAATGCATAATTTTTAGAATGTAATTACCGGCACTAAATAGTATTAATAGAATACTATTATTGGTCTGTTAAATTTTAACAGTTTTTACAGTACATTAAGTTAAAAGAAATTAAACTTTATCTAGAATAATCGCTCAACCATAGTTCAAGGCCTGGTTCAGGTAACAAACAGATAACATGTTTTATAAATATTATGAATGTATAATATTCAGCCATCGGAACTGCTCCATTACCTTCTGAGCCAAACGATTTTCTTGTATACTCCTCACTAGAAATGTTTAAAACTTGTCGTATATAGTACGTAAAGTGTATTCTTGTATTGAATTTGAATTTGTTTTATGGCGCTTAGGCATCTGACGCTCAGGGCGGGATAGCATGGAAGAAGGATTGTGGAGGTTAGATTGTGATGGCCTAAGTTTAAGGTACCATTCCGGCGTTTATCTGGTGTGACTGACAATCAATTCTGGAATAAGTGAGGATGGTTGGTGGTTGGGATTAATCCCAGGATCTGTCGAAGGTTAAGTCGAATGTCTACCATTTTTTTTACTCTTTCTAAACATCCATTTATTAAATCCTAATCAAACTATAATAAGAAATAATGTTTCTGCTAAGGAAAAAAACTAAACAAAAAACAACAAATAAAAATACATTACCAAACAAATTTGAACCGATAGAGATTCAAAACCTAATCAAAATAATCTGTAACAGAGAAAAGCTGCAAACTAATAAACAGCTCTTATATACTGTGCAAAATAAACATATAACTTTAGTTTGATATTAAATTGTTTATAGCGAAAAGTAATGTGATTAATGTACATGTGGGGTTCCATATTTTCTCCTTCTAGTAATAATATTAATAAAGTCTGAGCAGTGTACCAATTATAATTCTAACCATTTATTACAGATTCCTTAGTTATGTAATTTTCATTGGATATTTTTATTCATTAACTTGTTTACATTTTCACCAGTAATCATTAACAATTTGGCAAATCTCCATCCTGTGTGTTATATTATCGATTTGTTTACATTTGTTACACTGATTGTTATTTATTATTCCCTTTTTAAATGAAGTCTTGTTTGTTTCGAATATTTTATATGCCATTTTATTTCGTATATGGTGTAAGGCTGTAAGAGAGTTAGGTCACTAATGTATAAATAATATCACATTTATTTTCAGCATACTTATATATAATGTCAGGGTACTTATGCATACTTATACATAAATAAATGAAAATGAATGTGTTATCCTATCATTACGCCAAAACTGCTTGACCGATTGCAATGATATTTTACACATGATCATATATTGGATGCATGTGGGAAATTATCGATACAAAATACCGCCCAAAAACCATTTCTCCACCATTCGAGCTACAGGAATTAAATTTGGTATGAAGGGATGCCATTACGAGTAGGTGAAGATAATATAAGGAACTATTTTTAAAAAATATTTCCATCTTAATCCAAAATGGCCACCCAAAATCGTACCTTCCAAACCACTGAAACTGGAGAAGAAATTTGGTATGAAGGTGCACCATCACAAGAAGGTTAAAATAAATGGGTTAAAACTCCAATATGGGGGCTAAGCTCAACAGGGGTATACGTGCGCAGCCCCTCGGAGAGTCTGGTTGCGATAAAGGGGGCGAGCCTCCCAAAACTCCCAAAGTTGGGGGCGCAGCCTGTCATGGGGAAGGGATATTTTATTCACCCCGCACCTGCAAGAGCTTGTTTAACATTCCAGTTTTCACAAATGTATTGATTAATATTTGCATATGACATTTCTATAAGCGCACTTGTCATGTAATACATTTTTTTCGAAGATAAAATATTAAGGGGAGCAATAACATCAGTGTGTCAAATAACCGACATAACTATTTTACATGAAAAAAAAATGTTGGATCACACACTGATTAAACTGTTCTATGTAATAGTAATGCTCCGGCCTGTACCTCCACAAACTTCAAATTCAAGTCTCCTTTATTAGGAAAGTATAAATTATTTCTGTTAGTTTTCAGGATCTGATTTTTGTATCAGTATTTTTAAGGAACTTCCTTGGGTTTATTTCTAAAAAAAAGTTCCCAAATATTAAGCCTGAGGGGTTTTATTTTCAATAAGACCATCCATTCTTATAAAAATGGATATTCGAACTTCAATATTCACCTGGTGATTTTTTTTTTCATCTGTTTTCCACTCTAGGTTTCTAAGTAAATAATTATGTAGATACCCTTGTAACTACCTATTCATACTTCTATAACTGAAATTTACACATTTCACTAACTATTTTTTACTAAGTGATAGATCAATTATTATATATATACTAAATCAGTAATGATATACTGGAAAGTGGAGAATAAATGGTTTACTCTCTAAGCTTTAATTAGCTAAATATTCCCGCTAATATTTAAATTAGACACAAATTGTGGAAATCTTTTATAATAGGCCTTTATTCTGTATTGCAATGTCTTAGTTTAATGCTTAAGAATGTTATTTTAAAACTACCAGCGTAAGATATTTAGATATTCTTCTTAAACTCTGTCTCCATTTGCACTATAAAAAGGTACACTTTTTGTTCACGTTTCTGGAATCCCATTTTAAATCACTTCCATGTTTTTATATTTACTTTTACATTTTATATACGAAGCTATTAGAAGGGCATGGTGATACACCAGCTGTCTCTCATCAGCTGTTAGCCTAGGTTACGTTAAGTTTGTCTGTATAAATATGATTGTAATTACGTTAAAACTATAAGTTCAACTTACGAATACAAAATGTATTTTCAAACTACGTTAGATAATATTGAAATGCTACAAAATTACGTGATTTGTATTAAGGTTACGTCATGCTTAAAGCCGTAGTTTCGCAGAATATAATTCAATTAGTACATACAAATACTACGTAAGGCATATAATATTTCCATTATAAGGAAGTATCGACTATTAAATGGTATACAGATATATAATATATCCAGAAGCACTCGTCTTGTGTGTTTAACAATGGGGAAAACATTTTTATAAAAAGAAAACGAAATGAATTGAGTTCAGAAAAATAATGGTAACACTCTTATGTACTAACTGTGGAAAAGCTCAAGTTAAAACCAACAAATGGACGCATTGTGACTCTCTTTTTTTTATGGGAAGCCGCACATGCCAGCAAGGCAGGATGAGTTTTCGTAACGTAATATCTCAATTCATGTTCACTGTGGGTTACCATTATTTTCCCCCCATACCCTTTATTGAATCTTTTTATATTAATAAATATATTTTGCTTCTATCTTCTTTATGATTCCTAAAATTAAATATCATGCATACACCCGAACTCCAGATAGGGCTATACTGGGAAGAGAAATGTGAAAGAAAATTGGTTACAATGTTAATCCATATGATATATCACATTATTACAAATTACAAGGTCACAATTTAGATCATACCTGCACTGAAAGGCGATCTTAAGTTCGAACGCCATCCACTTCAATAACATATGTAGTCGTCGCTAAGTTGGATACAGGCATGCATACGCTTATGCATTCCATAATAGAGGTGTTGGATGTCGTTCTGTGGTGTGGTGTTCTACTCCCACTACCTCTGGATACTGCTGGTAAAATAGGTGAGTCATTCAATGGACGAAAGATCTGGTGATATTAAAACCTAGGTAAACATTTCACATCTTGACAAGCATGTTTCGTTGCAGCTAAGGCAGAAGTTCTCTTACCATTTCAACGTAAACTTCGCCTTATTGATAGGGATAGAAACAACGATCCTTTTAACATAGCTGATCTTTCCCTCACATTTATCCTATATAACAATGAAGAATTATCTTTGCCATTCAGATGTTCAGCAGACTTCCTTATAACCCGTGTACATCCATCACAGGTACTGAAGCATGTTAGGTTCTTTATTTTTTTTAAATATCTCTTCAAAGCGGATACATTAGAAGAAATGCTTCTACGATGATAGGAAATATATTCATATATTTGGCAAATGCTTGTACATTTTCATTGATTTTTTTTTCAAGTGCCTCTTACACATACTAACAAATTAATTGTATTTATTCACAAAAATAATTCTTAATTAATTAGTTAACTAATAAATAATCTTCTCTATATAAATTAAATGTCATAACTTATTCGATAACTAATTTCCGTAGGTAATATTAAAATGTTTGTTACATAATATTTAAGTTTATATATTAAAATCGTTATTTTTTTATCTTAGTCCTTTTTTCTTCTTTCTAAAACTGCCTCTGACTCTGTGATCTATGGCCGGAAATGGTTTTAGTTTAACTTAGGTTTAAACATATTTTATAAAATTTTAATTTTGTTTCTCACATTCACTCACAAATATTTACTTTCTTTTATTCACTTATCTACAAATGATTTCGAAATAAGCAACGAACAAAGTACGTTACAAGCACGAACGACTCTTTTCGTGAGGAATGCATAGGCCTATTCTGATCTTCAATGGTATCTAGTGTGACATGATTGGAGTTACACTGAGCTGCCGTGACTCTTGTCAGTGATAGAACGTTATTACTCTCCAGATGATGGAGCAGAACAATTCGTGTGGTGACTCCTGGTCTTAAATAGGTAGACTCAAATTTTAGCGGAAACCTTCCAATTTGCCATGACCATCCATGGAAGGAGCAAATCTCCACTTCACCAGTACACCTTAGGCGCCTGGCCCCTTTTCTTCTGGTACAAATGGCTTCCTCAGAAATTTGCTGGTAAACGTTGTGCACTGTAGATACCTATCTAGTCATTAGTGTTGCCACCCTCCAATACTGGAATCTTACCTTTGAATGACCTACAACGCTGTTTCGTTCAAAGGAGCTTATTGCTCGTATCCACATCATTGTCACCCCTAACTCATTCACTGAACGCATAACACACTAATTAAATAACTCTATGGCTTACGAAACGAGCAAATTCATCAGAGCAGTAACAAACTTTTGTCATTGGATTTTGTAACAGTGGAAACAGATCACTTACCACTAGCTCCAAACAATGGTTGAATTAATATTAACGTTCTAATTAAATTATTTATCTTGTTAGCAGTGGCCTGCATATTTTGGTAAAATTGGCTCTCACAACTCCGTTCAATGCACCCTAATTGGTTTTGAATGCATGATCAAGCGTACAGAAACTTCACTCTTGCCTACTGAAATAATTCATTCCTCATTCATCGCTGTGTTGCATTCGCATGGCTTAAATTATGACCTGGTAACTTGTATTAGTATATTACACCATGAAGAGTAACCAACTGTGCAGGTTTCTTTGGATTACTGTCACTTCTTGTTGATTTCCATGAGTATAATTTACATTTGGATATATTTTGCCTTTGAAGAAAATAGTATAATTTACACGCATAAATGGAAAACACATATGAAGATATTTGTACCTTTTTAACTACAAAACACTAACAAAAAATATTTTTTACACGAATTTCATTAAGCATTTGTACTTAATTCCACATGTTAAAAACTGAAATGTTCTGCTAATAAATGTCTTAAAATACCAACACCTAGCCAAGGGTTCAAGATATAATCTCATTTTATTTTTTTTAATACATTTAAATTTGAGATTCGGAGACTTTGTATAAATACAATATAGCAATTTGATGAATATGACAACAAATTTTATACAAATACTTTTTTGGAAACTCTCCTGTCTTCGGATACGTTGTAGTAGATCTTACGAAAAAAATATACAAAAAATAAGAAATTGTTGTAATGATGTGCTACCACTAACAATTAGAGCTTTCGAACTTTCGACAGAAGGAAAAGCGATATAATATTTTTAATTTCAATTTCAGTAATAAGTATATCTGGAAATTAAACATAATTACATATGTAAATTAAACAAAAGAAGAAACTTTTGCGTTATCTAAACATTTATTTCTCCACAAACCCAACAAGTTATGATATAGCGCAATTGCATAATAAGACAATAGACTAAGTCCTTATCACATAAACACAAGTTCCTATTTACATAGAATTTTGTAGATACTACTTGTTACGTTAGTAGATGTCGCTCTTAGTTGGAGAAAGACAATTGTAAACTTCTCGGAATGTGGACTTTTTGACTTGCCCTATTTTTATTTTAACCTTTCAATCCTTTATACATATAACCTATAACATTAAATGTTAGTGTGTATTCCGGGCTCTGAACGTTGCATGATTACTTTTAATTTCTTTGCTTAATTGAAAAACGTCAGTACATAAAACTGCTCATTATATTTATTACATACTATTATTAGAGCATGTTTTATATTTAACGAAATTTTTTATCTCCAATTATGAGACTATGTTTATGTCTGTAACATATTATTCGATAAAATGGGTTTGCACTATGAAAAAGCCAGCAGAGTTCAATCAGTAACCAGAAACACTAAAACCTGGTATTAAAAAAAGTAAAATCCAGTTTCCTGAATCGAAAAGAGAACGTTGGGAGAAACAAAAATAGTCACATCAAATACCTTTCTGAAGCGCCTGTGTGCTTTGTAACTTTCCATTAAAAGATTAAGCTACAAAGACCTCTTGATTTCCCTCTCGTAATTCCATCGTCAACGAAATAATACTGACTTTTTTCCCCTTGATGTCTAGCATACATTTGGCTCTTTACAGAATATAAATTATTCAAATGCAAGATTGCAATTTAGAATATTTTATATTAAGTTCTCTTTTCGTATTCTTTGAATACAACAAAACCCTATTTCTACCGGATTCGTGTAGGATAAACAATGAAGAATACAGTAACAAAAATAACCTGAAAGAAACATTAACAACTTTAATGCAGTAGCTGTAGAAGGGAGAACCTGATGAGATATTTGCGAGAGGGAAAAGTACACTACGCAGTAACTAACAAGGTCTAAAAATTTCGTTTAGAACGAAGGAGCATTACATATCCAATGGAATGATTTAATATCACTCGAATTTAAAGAAGGCTTTCATGCGTATATTGGTTTCAGTTCAAAAACATATTCAAAAACATTATTCACTTATTCAACCTAAGTTTGTCTCTCACTATGATTAGTTGTCTAGACGAACCCAATTATTACAGATGAATATCATGAAATTATGCAGGGCCAATTGCACTTAATGGTCGGAGCTTAGTTTTACCATGATGGTGCTAGTTCCAAGTGAAAAAAATCACATGTATCCACGGATCACCGTGTACATCCATAAAACTATGATTTACAGAGCATGACAGTGAAATACTATATTTTGATGATTTGCAAAATTACCTGACCTCATGTAATTAACCCAGTTTGAGGTATTCTAGGGACTCGTGTGAATATACGTTTTCCACCACGATCATCACTAATGAAACTTCAGGATATTCTACAAGAAGATGAGCTAGAAATGCCATTCAGTACAATTCAGGATCTGTGTCCATAAATTTTACTGTGTTTGTTATCAATTTGCGCCCCAGATGTCGTCCTACTGAATCAGGGAATGTAGTTACACAGGTATTCTATGACTGTAATTACATACAGGAGAAACGTACTTACTTCTCAGGTGAGATGCTTGTTGAAACCCGCCGTGAGACATGAATAGTTTCTTACCTGCAAGAAACGGAAAGAAAATTAATTCTTTGCTTATCCAAAGCACTAAAAACTTTTCTCTACCATTCTGAAACATTTTGACAAAGAGTTGATTGGTTTCTTTTCCTTTAAAAGTAATAGTTATACCAAAATTAAATAATATTGAGATTTGTTTAATAAAAGTGCAACTTTGTTGAAGAAGGAGTGTTGAAAGTTAGCTCGTTTCCTTAGGCTAATGACCGAATAATTCTTGAAAAAAAGAATACTTTTGGCAGTCGAACGCCTTTGTACCGCACTAACACATCACCAACTTCCTACTACATCTACTGCAAGGATGGGCTACCTCTTACATCTTTTCTGTCTCGAAATTCTCAGTATGGGCAGCTAGAACCTTGAGCAAGTAGCACTTGTTACATATTTGATATTGAAAAAAAAAAAAAAAAAAATGAAAATAATTTCTAATTCGGAGAAACAAATAAATACGGATACATTCTTTGTAACAGCGGTGTCATAATTCAAATTATTTCTTCACTGGTGATGCTTATTTATATTCAAATCTGTTCAAGTCTAACACTCATTACGATGGGATCCCAAATGTAAGAACAACCATAAATAGGCAAATTGACACTATGTTGCCCTCCAATTAGTGTAAGACAAACTGGACCGAACAAAACATTTCATTTTGTTCTATATTATACCTATATATGTCTGTCACTTTGCGAATGTACCTTGTCAGACAAGAAAAATAAAGTAGTAGCTACCTAAAAAATATCTGAAAGAAGTTTACTAATACGATTTTCCCATGTCTTTTTTTTGGAAGTAAATGTGTTAACTGTGTCCTGAAAGCCTAATTTACAAGAAATATGAGTTTCAAAAGACAAATTTCACTGTAATCCTACTTACGCCGTAAAGTGGTAAAATATCCATTTAAATTAATAAAAAAAACACTGTTTTGATTTTATGTTCAATGTTCACACTTGGTCTCATTCAGACAAGACAATTCTGTTAATTTCTTTTAAATTACTAAATGAAACTGGACAGAACGAAATCTGAGGCGATACCTTTAAGAGTGACAACCTTACTTAACTGACATCCCTCTTAGGTTGTGCACCAAGAGGTTGTTATTCAGATGTTTGCATTCGAAAGGTCCTGGGATGGATCTCAGTGAGAAGCTATTCTGGCTGAGGTTTCTCGAGATTTCTTCCTCCGTCACAAAAGACTAATACTGACTGTGAGATAGTACCTTTAAAAGCCAGGTCCTGTCCAATTTCCATACCACATGCTATTTTCTAACCGGACTGAGTTAAATATGCTTTAAAGCCATAAGCTAATATTTTCGTTTTGTTTTGTATATAATACGTTGGTAGCATTGTTTGACTATCCTTTTAAAGAAAATACTGTGAGATAATATAATAACACATCTATTTAATCTATATTTAATCGCATATTTAATGTCGCTTCTCTGATTGTAGAAACTATTGTACATGGAATAGCGCAGATACCATACGGTAAAGCAATTTTTGAAATATAGTATTTTGAGCGAAGTTGCTCGTAATTGTATGCAATCTCTGATGCACGCTTTTTCCAGAGAAGCAGTATTGCTCATAGCTACGCTAACTAAAATGTTCACAGTTGACCAAGTTTCTGTAGCAATTCACATTATGATCTACAACGTTCAGCGAAAATGATGGAAATCGTCAGCTCAATACGTTTTTGCCAGTCCAGTTCAAAACTCCCTCTCTCTCTTTCTCTCTCTCTCTCTCTCACACACGTATGCACTGACTGACTCTATTTCTCTCTTTCATCTCTTTTACTCTTCCATTATTTCTTTCCTCATTTTTTTTATCTGTCGAACAAATCCACTGTCCGAAATAGAAATCGATATTTGTGAAAAGCCTCAGATATTTCACTGACGCACTAAGCAGAACGTCTATACTCTTGACAACTTGGGGGCAAAGAGGTCTCAGCACATTAATAAATGAAACACCCTTTCCCAACTAATGTATTGATTTGCAAATCACAAACACCCAAAAATACATGGGAAAAACAAAACGTAAACAACGGAAGAGACAAAAACATACGTATAGGTTCTAACACCAATATTGATATACAACGAAATCTATAAACTAAATACAATTATCACATGATAGGCTAGTACGATGTCTACCGATAAATGGAAACAAATTAAAATATAAAGTTGATCTAAAAAGAACACTTATATTGCTATTTATAAAGCGTTTCAATATTTATATGACATTTACTATTATTTCTACTCCCGTATGCCTTGTTGTACAAAACATATTAATTCGAAATTAGTTTAACTCGTAACTGGTATCTATGGGTCAAGATTATCCCATATGCTTTTATTTTTCTGTACCCGCCACAATGTCCTTTCTGCTATTCTCCTCAGTCGATGTTAGTGAGTGTACAACGAGCTAATATTGTTTCTAAATTATTCTCAATTTTGCTGCCGGACAGTGTACGAGTTGAAAGGTTCCAGAGATACTGTTAACGTAGTTCCTTTTCATTTGAAGTGAAATATGTTTTTGCCCAATCAAACTGTATAAGATTGTGAAAATGAACAAATTCACTCTATTTGTGCTCTTACGACAATAGCAACACACGTTCTTCAGTGCTTTTCCATGAAGTGTGCGCATAACATGTGCGAAAATTCAAATCAATCAGGTTTTGTATTACAGTAATGGTTGGCAGTACAACGTTTTGTGAACAAAGCATAAAAGCGAAAGTACACAAATCCATTTATCTTTGTACCTTTAGGCAGGAACATTGTAATCTTAGTAACATAGTATTTTCCGAAAATACAAGATTTGTCGTAACAAAAAAACTACCTCAACCTGATTTTGGAAATTAAAAATAAATTTATTGTACCCTGTTAAATTTCATTCCACTTTCCACACATTTATATTTATATTATTACTGTTTTATGTTCATCAGTGATTTGTATTTATTGTCTTTTAGTTAGAATAAATGATAACACGTTGCAAGAGATTCGAGATTCCAAAACCAACAAATAGAATCTTACATAGTTTGAGTTTGTGCATTATCTCATAATCAAATAAAAAGTAATGTAAGTTTTCATACTGTTCTTCTTTAAAATAAGTTTTTATTTTAATTATGTGTTAATAATTTTATTTGGCATCAATTCTGCTAAAATAATACAAAATAAATTATATATGTTATTTATGACCTATACCGTTAACATGAGTTAAAATAAGGATACCAGTTACGGGTTAATCTAACATGACCACACGCCCAGTTTTTAACGGGACTGTTCTTTTCCTCGTTACATGTCCCGTGTCCTGATAAATTGTTAACTGGACGCCAGGTATCCCGTTGTTTTCTCCTAGAAATAAATCAACTATTTTGTTCACTTTAATTAATATTTTAAGTGTTGATTGGCTCAAATAACTTCCAATAATTACCTGTCAGTAGATATTAAGAAGAACGTTCTCAGAGCCTCATCATGCTTTATACTGTATTTCACAATTTATTGATTTCCATCAGGGAGCAGGTAGAAACATTAACAACATAGATTTTATATATTCCATGCACTTAAAAATGCAGCATTGAGTGTAAAAGCATTGAAGTGGTTGTGAACGTTAACTTGACTCTGGCACGCAAAAGTGCTGTTGTTGAAAGAAACTCTGTGTACTGAACAGCAAGGAATCATTTTGTAGCAGAATCGAAACAAACAATAGTTTTGTTGTCAAGTGTCAAAATAATTTCATAGTCTGTTGTTAAATTATCCTAAACTGTTGCAAGATATTCATTCACAAGCAAAATACATGGTAGAAAGCAAAGGTTCGCTTTCTGAACCCAATGCCTCACATAACGTAGGTTGCTAAGTTGTTCATGTGCACGTTTGAATCAAGTCGATCGTTATTACTTGATTAAACGTCTTTTTGGAATTTCTTGGTACTGAAAACATTGTTTTAAGTTCACAATTTAAGTTTCCTGTTTAGTAGCGTTCTTTAAATGTTTAAATTTATAAAATGTACCGTTTATTTGTTTCAAAATCTGGTTACCCTAGGTTAATCTACTAATTAATTTACAAGTCATAGATGAAATAATTATAGATGACAAATCCAATTTTCTCCATGTCTTTCCAGACACCTGGTGTTCGTTCAGCCGAATTAGAAATGAAATAATGCCAGTATTCAATTATTATTTCCACATTCTATTTAAAAGCAGAGAAAAGCAATACAGGGCAAGCTGACCATCTAATGCAGTGCACACTTCACATTTTATGTCCGCAGTAGATTAAAATCGTAGATAATTTGGCAATACTTACCAACATTACTTCATTCATAGTACGACTGCACCGACACCAGGTGACATGAGAGACTTGGAGGAAATGGGAAGTTATAATTACGTAATCTATGATTAGTTGATTAATTCAAGGATTAAGTCAACTCATGATTAAAATATTTTGTGCAGCCGGACCTATATCAAGATTTTTCTCAAACTAATATGTTTCATTCAATTTACTTTTGCACATCATACGTAATTTATGATCAGTTTACTGGAGAAAGCTTCATGAGTAACGTAAACAAGGAAGGCAACGATGGCTAAGCAATAAAAGCAAAGCAAATATCAACCACTGCTGTAACGCGAAACAAAACGCCACACTCAGGTTCAGAAACAAGAAGCGAGAATATCTGACGCAGAAGATTCAGGAGATAGAGGAAAACGGGAAGACAAATAAAATACGATATCTATACAAAGGGGTAAACCCGCTAAGAAAAGGTTACCAGCCGAGGTTAGGAATGATTAGAAATGAACGTGGAGATCTCCAGGCTGATCCAACTAAAATTGTCGATGTGTGGAATAGTTATTTCGACAAATTTCTTAATGTACAGAACGGGGAATAAACAGAGGAATTCGAAATCCATACTGCAGAACCGTGGATTCCCGAACCTAGTGAGATCGAGATCGAAATGTCATTAAAGAAATTGAAAATTTTCAAATCACCAGGAATAGACAATTTTCCAGCCGAATTAATCAAAGCGTGAAGAACGGCACCAATGAAGGAACTATATAAATTGATAAGTGCTATATGGAAGAGCTCCCAAAGTAATGCAAACCCTCAATAATAGTTCTGATTTATAAAAAGGCGATAAATCGAACTGTAATAATTACCGCGGAATCTCGTTACTTCCAACCTGTTACAAGGTATTAAGTAATATTCTGCTAACACGTCTAAGTGTATACATAGATGAAAAAAATGGAGATCACCAATGTGGATTCAGAAGAAATAGATCCACTTTGGACCAGATTTTCGCCTTCAGACAAATTTTGCAGATGGGAATACAGTGGGACGGTTCATCAGCTATTCATTGATTTTAAGAAAGCATATTAGTCTATCAAAGGGGAAAAGTTATATAGTATCCTGATACGATTTGGAATTCCGAAAAAATTGGTTCAACTAATGAAGATGGGTCTCAGCGACCCCATAAGCAGAGTACGGATAGGTTATAATATGTCAGATAATTTCAAGATTCGCAACGGATTGAAACAAGTCGATGCCTTGTCCCCACTACTGTTTAACTTCGAGTTAGAATATGCGATTTTAAAAATTAAAGGGGACAAAAAGGGACTATCATTGAATGGTTTGAATCAACTGTTTGTATACGAGGATGATGCAGATGTAATAGGGGACGATATAGAAGCACTACAAAGCAATACCCATGTCTTAGTATAAGTATGAGATGAGATAGGTCTACAGATAAACATAGATAAAACAAGATGCATGATAACAAGCCAAAACACAGGGAATGAAGGAAATAAAAACATAAGAATTAGGAATAAGGTCCTAATAATAGAGAAAGTAAACAAATTTAAATACTTGGGAGCATACGTAAAAAGCAAAAATGAGGTCACGGAAGAAATAAACAGTTGCTTAGTATCGGGAAACGCATGTTTCTATTCAGTTTAAAAGCTTCTAACATCGCGATTAATACCAAGGAAATTGAAATTAAAGTATACAGTACGGTTATTCTGACGGTAATACTTTACGGTTGCGAAGTTGGAGTACGACCCTAGCAAATGAACATAAATTACGTGTATTTGAAAGTAAGGTTTTCAGACAGATATAGTAGCCGAAACGCGACGAGATGACTAGAGAGTGGAGGAGACTGCATAATGAAGAACTCCACGGACTGTACGATTCACCAGATGTTGTAAAAATAATGAAATTGCGATACGACTAAGATGGGCAGGTCATGTAGCTCGGATGGGGGAAAAAACGAATATTATATTATATCCTGGTTGGAATACCGGATGGAAAGAGGCCATTGGAAAGACTGAGATGTCATTGGGAGGATAATATTAGAAGAGATCTTCTAGAAGTAGGTGTTTGTGATGAAAACTGGCTTGATATTTCCTTGGATAGAATTCAATGGCGAACGTTTATTACTGCGGCGATGAACTTGAGAATTCCATAAGCCATAGAGTTAGTTAGTTACTGGAGAAATCCCTTGTTGGGACTTGCAGGATGTCCCTGAAGAGGAGATTAAGAATGAACTGGCCAGCCAAGGTGTAGTCAACGTTAGGCGGATTAAAACACGTAAGAGTGGCGAGCTGCAACCCACGAGCTCGCTAATTGTGACGTTTGCCATGCCACAGCTTCCTAAGGACGTGAAGGCAGCCTTCTACTGCTTGCCTGTCCGTCCATATATACCCAGTCCGCTCCGCTGTTTTAAATGTCAGCACTATGGACACACCAGCACGTCGTGTAAGGCGACCTCTGCTGTTTGTGCAATTTGCGGAACCAGTAGCCATGGTGAGGATCCTTGCACATCACTGAAACCTCAGTGTGTCAATTGCAAGGGTGAACACACGGCCTGGTCGCGGGACTGTCCTATATTTCAGGAGGAAAAACGAATTCGAGAGCTGATGGTCTTAGAGAAAATATCCGCTGGTGATGCTAAACGTCGATTACGTGATTCTCAGCGCACCCTTCCCTCTGGTGCGTTTTCACATGTTGTAGCCAGACTAGCAGTTAAAACTGTCTCGGTTGGTACGCAGACAGTTAATGTATCAACCCAAACAGTGTCTGATGTGCATGACGACCCTCCGAAGCCGCCCAAAGAATCGGAGGCTCCTCTCCATATGCCGACGCAGAGTCAGGGACAAAAAACACCTGTGCAGAGCTCTAGAACTCCACGGGCTAAGACTACTTATAGTCCGTATAAAGTCTCGAAGTTAGTTCGAACTTCGCCTCTCACTACAAGCATAAAGACTCTGACGAACGTTCTGTCTGCTCAGTTAGCTCAGGACGAGTTTGCACATACTGTCGATGAACCAAGTTCATCTTTGGCTTCAGACATGATTCAGGACCACTTAATGGATATTGATTTTAATCTCGTGGGCAGGAAAGGGAAACTTAGGTATAAACCTAAACTTAAACGGTAATATTTTACTTGTTTTCGCAGAGACTTTTATGATTACCGTTTATTTTTTATGATTATGCTCCATTGCTGTTATGTTTTATAGTGTAGTTTTGTTTTATCTTGTGAAGTCCCATTTACAGGCTTCCATTAAGTTTTATAGTGTAGTTTTGTTTTATTTGTAAAGCCCCGTTTACAGGCTTGGTTTTTATTCTGCT
>JAGDQP010002461.1:0-39520 GCA_022664845.1 Lepisma saccharinum
AAAAAAGAAAGAAAAAGAGAACTTTCGTTTTCTTTCTGGAGTTGACATTGAAATAAAAAGCAAAAATAACGTTCAATTGTAGTTTGTAAGTGAAGAAGGAGAAAACAATTCAAATTGCAAAGAAAAAAAATGAGGGTGCAATTTGAGCTTACTACACTTTTCCGTTAGTGTAAATCCATCAAACAATCATACTGGCATGTATCTCTTTAACAGATGTATGTTTACAGATGATCGTTTTCTGCCATTGTCTGTAACCGACAGTTTCGTCAATGAAGAATATGATCATATTATAAAAATGGGTGCAGAACATGGTCCGCTAAAGCCACATCTCTCTCCGTTAATAATGAATTAGTCCAGTGTGAAAATGACCGAATTATGCCAGCCTCTGAAGCAGAGTCCATATCAATCACTACGGACAAAGAATGAAGTAGAATCCAACTAGTCTGACCAGTAACCACTATACAGATTTTACTACTGTCAGAACTAATGGACCATCAGACAGATCAACAGCATCCCAATGAAGCAGTTAGAGACTCGCGTGAGTCTTATTCACTGCTAAATGTATCAAGCAACTGTTGGCGATAATATATCTTCTAGCAACCGACTCCAGCTGCAGCCAGTGCCTGTGCAAACCATTGCTTCAAAACCAAGAAGTGACATTTCTGAGAGCATTTGCCTTGACGTCCTTTGTGCTTTCTTGGAAACTGGACCCAGGAAAACTAAATTCAGAGCGGAAAAGAGCGTATCCGCAGTGCTGATTATTCTTCCAGTTAAACAAGTGTTAGAAATAGAAAAATCTTCCAAGAAGGATGTAAATCGTAAAGCTATAAAGAGTGTTAAAAATGACAAAGCCAAATTCACATATAGTGTATTTGTCTTGTATACGAGACCACTTTCTAATTACACATACCAAAAGCGTGGGTCCAATGTATTGAGTGTAAGCAGTGAGCACACGATGTTTGCACTGAAGACCATAACTGTGACTCAGATGTTGATATGTTAGTTATACTCACTCCATTCGTCAATCGACGAAAGTAAATTATTATTGTTTTTTATACAGACATAGGGATCCAATGTGAATCTAACTTGTCAAATTTCTGGTAATATTTATACATTTTTTTAGTATGAAGGTGAACTTAATTGGACAGCTTCTCTTAACGTGATTTATAGCGTGAGTACAACATGTATTTTAGGATTACTTCTTATTGTCACATCTTGCCCCCATCAATGCCACAACCTGCTATTATGGGTTAGGCGAAGTTATAACATAACACGTCGTCATAGATATTTGCACGTACAGCTCTTATATTGTAATATTTATCAAAACAGAAATTCAGGAGGGAATCTACATGTCCATTAAGCTTACTGTTAAGTTCCCAGTCTACAAAAAATAACTCTATTCTTGTCACAACAAACCCCAGTCTCCTCTATATTCCACCTACAAAACACGAGTACAGTTCCTCGAAAAAAATTTCAACACTATTACTCTCAGTTTGTTGTTAGCTACTAACTTCACAAGACAAACAAGACATGCATAGTGAGTTTTACTGCAGATACCATATTATGAAAAGCTTCTTAGAAAAAAGAATCCTGTCATGAATAAAGTATATACTCAAGCAAAACAAAATCCTTCCTCTTTGGCTACCGTTGACAAGAACTTCCATTAACGTAGACAAGATTTGTTAAAGGATCTTCCTCTCTACATATATGGAAAGAAACAAGAGTTAAGAGGATTTGATCGACGTACGATGTTTCTAATAATGATATTTTTCGAGTGCATGGAAGAGGTACGGTACAACAGAAAGCCATGAAAATGAAAAAGGAATTTGACTGCATGTGATTTTACTATCTCAGCTAGTACTTTGCGATATTTTTCTAAGAATTTGTAAATTAAGAATCTGTAATTTTCTTCTTCAACTAAACAGCAAAATGATAAACGTAAAGGTAATTTGTTTTTGAATAGGCCTATAGAAACCAGATCTTGACTACTCGGCCAGTTTATTTGAACAGTATATCAAATTTAAAATATTGTGTTGTCCTTATTTGTGTACGACTATAGTCTAGATTTGGTCATAGACACCAAACACCACATATGATGTAATGTCTAGCTTTTCCTCGAACCTAAATAGTAGGCATACTACAAAGCGGGTTTCGGCATATTCCAGGATAACAGTTTAACTAGTTGGTACCCTCGTAAATCCAGAAGGGGTACTGCCATAATCTTGGTATTGTTAAATTCACCTCACCATCCACAAACAATATGATGTAGACTGTGAAGGACCTGGCTGTTTAGTTTGGAATCGTTGTTGACAAACACACAAATAAGTGCTTTATATGTAAATACACAAACTCCTTCATAGGCGACGTATCCTAATGTGTTTACTGTATACTTCAGTATGCTGCACAATCAATTATATTTTTCTTAATACATTCAAGTGTAGCTAAAAGCAGCAACCTCGTGAAAGTTAAAAGAGGAGACAAAACAAATGGCCTTTCAAAATATTAACAAGAAACAAGTCAAGAAAGAACAATTTTGTGTCAACTATTTTCCATATTTGTCTTTCAAATCTTTCAACACTTTCAAATCATTCATACGGTAAACGGGATTCTACAATAATACAACAGTGGTTCACAACCTTTTGCAGTTAGATGCCACCAAATTGGACTATTTCCATACAAACGGACCACTAAATGGATAGGTTGCATCCACGCTGAGCACTAAAGTATCATTACGAAGTTTTTTACTCATAGGTCATAATGAAAATGTAATATCATGGTCACTTCTCCCTCACTCTGACCCTAACGTAAGGCATGTGAGGTAAAATCCTCATGAAGTTGAACACCTGCCCCTTATTAAAGTGGAGTCAACTCTCCACCATCCGCCATATTGAACTTCGGATACAGCAATTTCTATAATGAGAAACTTGTTGATCATATTTTAAATTTTCGATTTGTGAACTCTCGATTTCAAACTGAGAATGAAAGATGACTTACTAGCACATGTAATTTCATTTTCAATTATTTCCAGTGTTTCAGGAGAGATAAATGGAGAGTCATGAAGAGTCACCTTCTAGGGAAAAAAAGGCTTTGAAATTGGGGAAGGAGACATTTAAATACTCATGGTGGTGGTAGATGACGAGTGTTCCTCGCCAAGCACTAAAAACAGGAATCATTGTGCTAAGTCTTTGGATAGATGTTAGTAAAATGTTTTGTAAAAAAAAAAACCTCTCTTCTCTGATAATATAAATGTTGACTCCAAGACATATACTGCATTCTGGCTGAAACATTTATTTAACAAATTAATAATAATAAAAAAAAAGTATTTCCAAATATTGACATTTATTTCCATACGTTACTTTTGTTTGATGGTGGGGACCTGTTCACAAATCTCGGCAAACAGCTTCTTATACATAATTTCAGGTTTCATCCAATAGTAGTTTTGTGTCCCCAATTCTGTTGTAACACAATTGTTTTAGCAAATCTTCCATTGCGGAAAACTAACTTAATTCCGAAACATGCATGAGCATGTCATAGACTCGACCTACCCTATAACGTAACTATGTAAAGAGGATATATCACAGAGCCAATCAGAAATAAGATCGCGTTGACAGACTGTTTGTAGTTACCGCGAAGAGAACAAAATCTAAACGCTCGCTAGTAACAACAGTGTTGCCTAAACAAAATAAATAACGTTCAAGTACAGCACAATATTCCATTTATCATCCTGGCATTTCACCCTCCTTTTTTTAAAAAAATTAAGCTCCGCTGGTGAAGAAAAAAAGGCACAAAATACAATACAGGCAAATAACAAAAGAACCTAACCAGCAAAAGCATGATTCCGCTGTCGAGTCGGTGAGATCAAACTAATTTTGTTCTGAAAATATCATAATTATGTTTCCGATTATATTAATTCAGCCACTAAATATGCTAGGTTTTCACACGTAAGTGGGAAACAACTAACATACTTATAAAAAATAATATAAAGGTGAAATAAATATATCAAACTAAAGCTGTGATTGATGATGAAAAACCACATTACATACTGATTCTTCACAAGTTGAGCCCACATCTGGACGATAAAGATGCTTATGTTTCTGTAAATAACTCTGAATCCAAATCGAATAGACGTTTTATAGATTTAGGAGGTCATCTGCTTCTTTTTATTTATTTATTCATAAAAAATGCTGATGTCTAAACCTGAGAATGTGCTTTTGTACATTCGTATACTCTGAAACCATGATTTTGAAGTGAATGCCAATATATCCAACCAATCATATGGCTTGATATACTACTAAAAACAAGTAAACATGCGTGAGCCAATCAGCGTTCGCGTAGGATAGATGTAAGACAAAAACCTAGTTGCCGTTTTACGCCAATCAGCGCTATTCTAACAGACAATCTGCTAAGAACCAATCACCATGCTGAAGACAAAGGTTAAAGCGAACTACTGCTTAATGTAGGCCTACACAGTTTGTTTATAGTTACAAGATACTAAATAAATGACAAGCGTTCAATAAATTAGCGAGAGTTGCCAAAAACCCGAGATAATATAAATAAATGTTCAAATCCAATCTCAGATAATGTATTTTTGCCAAACCTGGCACACTGCATTGAAATAACAAATAACTAATTTTCAAAACAAAGAAATGTGGATATAATTACGAGTACATTAAGGCCTTGTATTCATATTTAATTAAAACAGACTGACAAGGCTTATTACACTTGACTTTATTGTAACAACACACTGCAAGCTACAGTTTCAATGTTCTAACAATATCTTTCGTAGACGAAAAACTAATCAATGCCACTAACAATTCATAAACTTTTGCTTAGCCTTGCTTTAATTAAACGCAGAAATGTATTTAAATATAGCTGTATATTGGACAAATTGTTAGCCAATGTGCTTCAAGGAAGAAAATTATATGTTTCAAATTTAAAACGTTAGGAGCCTCTTACAATCTCCAAGTGAATGCATATAAATGCAGTTCAATAACTTTGGATATCTTAAAAAAAAAAACGGAAGACAAACACGTAATTATATTGTTTAAATTGAAATTGTATATTGAAGAATGTTCTTACGAATGGGTGGGAGAGGAAGAAGAATCCAACTATCAATTTATTTAAAATATAATCCAAGAAATACCGTATTATGACAAGAAGTTAAATGAAAAAGAACAACAGAGCGAATAAACAAGTCTACACTTGATTTAAAAGAACAACCGTTACAGGAAGAATAGAATGTTAAATGATCCTCAAATGTACTTCTGGTTTCGTTACTGGTAGATCTAAAAGGAAATTCTGGTTTCGATTCTGAGGTATGTCACGTACTTTGTAGCTGATCAGTTCTTTAAGGGTGACTGTAGCAAGGATTGTCTTTATCTTAAATATTAAGCTCCTTAAGACTACAGAAAGTGGAATGGAATTTTCACCCAACCACCCCCTTCCTGTCTTCTATTCAGATTCACCGCCTCTGTCTACCCCCTGCACCAAAAAAGAGGGAGGAAAACGAAGCACAGTTTCGTTCGACTTCATCTCGATACACCATCACGAGAGTTATTATTGTTTTATCTACGCTCCTGTTAGCTCATTGACTTTAGGAAAAAGAATTCTGAGCATGCGCACCACCAATTAGTCTTCTCATGTCACGCCCTGTTCCCTGTCTGGATAAATTTATATAACGTGGGTTGAATCAGGTGAATGGTTAGGCCTACACGCTTCGATAATCGGAAGCTCATGACATTCTTCTCTCTTTTCTTTTTTTCCCCTTTCTTTTCGTTTTGTCACAAGCACTACCCTTTCCCCCTCATTTTACCCTATACCCGCACTCTCATCAGACCAATCGGCTTTTTTTTTTCACTGTCCTAAATGTGGTACAAGGTTAAAAAAAATTTAAAAAAAACGAGAGGAAAAAAACCGTGCGCATGCGCATTTCCGAAGAGACAGAACACTGTAGACTATATCACTGCAATATGAACAATATTCATTTTGTATTCTGCGTAGAGTTTTATAACATGACCGGGATTGATGACATTAAAAAATATGAATAATTAAGTTCTCTATTCCCGATCACTTCAGCCATGACAGATATTGTGTTCATGGTAAAATTGCAAAAGCCATTTTCACATTTAAAATTAAAAGAAAAAAGAAAAAGAAAAACATCAATAGTTAGTATTGACTTGAACAGGGAATTTTAAAAAAAATAACAATAGTATAAGAACAATGACTGTTATACTTAGTGAAAAAAAATGAGGGATACCAAATCATAATAAAAAATACCACATCACATGTTATTGTTTTTGAAACGACTTTTGATGTTAATATGAAGCGTTAACAGTCCTTCTGTCAGTCAACATTAGCCCCCCTCCAGAAAAGAGAGATGATGAGGGAGAAAGGGCTTTTGTGTTGAATTTTAAGTAGAATGGAGGGTTAGTGAGTGTATGAGATCTGATCCCCACCCCTTCCAACCCTCTTACTGTTCTGAACATATTACTCCTGCCAATCTTGATGTTTTGAACCAAAATTTAATTTCCGATTGTCATTTATTAACAAACATTTATAAACATAACAATATAACCCCCTTGTACACATCGAAGTACATGCTTTATTAGTATTGTTTTTTTTTTTTTTTTTTTGTTTGTTTGTAGATTTACATTAGAACTTAATGATCAAACAAACATGATATTTTTAACCAGTTTTACAAAAAATGATGTTTCATTGAACTAATTGTCTAATTATTTGACAACTATTTATCCTTTGTTTTTGGACATGAAAATTCATTTCTAGATGCTATTGATAAGTTTAACTATTATTATCCTCTTGACAAGTAAATGAAAACCGATATTATTGTGAGAGTCAATGTAATAAAATAAAATAATTATTTTCTAGAACTTTTTCTTTGCGAGAAAAATTAAAAAAAAGGGTAATTATCGAAAATCTAGGCAAGCAGACTGAACTTCATGTTCCATCTCTTACTCTGTTGTAAATAGGCTAAATAAATTACTACAACTTTTATGATTTTCCTATGAAGCCTATTTCTCTGAAACTATGCCTTTGAAGACATTCAAATTTATGCATCGTTTCAGAGATACAGACGCTCAACTTTACGCCGGCATCGTCCCAAAAATGATATAATATCTACACACAATTATTTAAGCGGTCGGCTTAGCAAATTACACACGAAGTAGTAATCGATACATGTATTTGAGCAATATTTTTGATTGAGGGAGTGTAAGGTGACAAGAATTCTAGTTGAGAAACCGGGACATTTTTTTATCATGTATTATGTAAAAGTACAGCTATTGATTACAGTACATTATTAATTATTACACCTCTATTTACTTCAGGCTGACAATGTATGTACAGAATAGGGCCTAGCTTACCTTTACATCAGGCAGACGACGTATGTGTAGAATCATAGACCTCATAATAGATAGACTTACCACGTTTCCCCAATTCTGGCTGCGCTGAAACTAACGGATTTTTGTTCAGAGCACGTGATTTTTAATCCATCATTGAAGAGAAGATTTTAATTGAACTCTGCTTCCTTCTCATTCAGAGCAAGACAGGTTTCTTCCACTGTTCTCGTAAGCATTCAGGAAAATACACCCAAACTTGAAAATGAATTGCTATTTAAAAAGAAACCAGAACAATTCTTTTACGAAGTAGTTTGTCGGGACACCGGGAAGAAGGTTGAAAAACCGGGACATTTCCGGTTTTCCGGGACGTCTGGTGATCCTAAGGAGTACCATATAGACAGGTATCGCAGCCCAAGAATTTCATTCTGAAGGATTTAAATGTTTTAATAGAACAAGCATAGAAATCTCCCTCTAAACTGTATTCGCCCATCATAAACACAACTTTAATTGATGTATTGGGTACTACTTCGAGTGTGATAAGCCAACACAGCCATAAATTTGAGCGTCTCTAGCTCCGATTCTTCGTTTGATGTAAATAGCCACCTCCCGAAGTTTGCACAATTATTTCATGGACATACTGTATAAAAAAAGCAAGTATCCAGAATTAAGTAGTTTGAAACTATTATAGGTAAAAATATTAAGTTGAAAGTTGCAATGGCAAAGGAGTATCACATTCTCGCTTATACAAGGTGAATTCTTTATTTTTTTAGCTAGTTTTAGAAAAAAGTTCTATTCTCGTCTATAGGTTGCATAATTTTGACTTTTTTTTTTTAATTGTTCTAATAAGTATTTGTAAATATTACATATAGAAAATCAGCGGAAAAATATAGGAAATCAACACAAAAAAACCTATTTGATTTATTTACTCTATCTAGAGATTCATTTTCTATCCACATTGAATGTTGTCGTGTTGCTGGACTTGCCTTTTCACCAATTCGTTTTGTTATGGAGATATGTCACTTAGGATAAAGATTCATTGTATTGCTAATTTCGTGATATACTACATTTTCTTTAGCCATGGGAAAATGCCAAAAGAAGTTGAGCTTACAACTATCACATAGAATGTAGGTAATACTTCTGGAGGGATCTAGCAAATAAAATGAAAAAATCGACACTTTGTACAACGTGTGAAGATGTATTTGATTCAGTCAAATACAATTAATCTTGTACGTGGGTTTCTAATTTCCTAGTTTCTCGCCTCTTTTAAATAAAGAATAAAAAATAAATCACATACAATAAATAAATATAAAATGTTGTGTATTTTATAAACTTCAATGGATTCAAATTAAAAAAGAAAACTATCTCTCTTGATATAGCAACCTGTATCTGCTTTAACGCTAACACTATTTGAAAAAGTTACGAAAAACTTCAACAGATGGTACACCAATCGCAAACTTCAACTCTACTACTTCTCTTGTCTTTTTGAGTTGGGAGAAGTTGAGAAAGATGGACAGAATAAAATCTCCCCTTCCCGTAGTAACAGCAAACACCTAAAGAATGATCGCCACACGCAAAACTGGAAATTGTCGATAAAAATAGAAACATGCAACGACATTGCATGAACTCCCACAGGTGAAAAATGAAATAAGAAAATGCAACGCTTGCAGTTTAAGAAATGAAAAAAAAAAAAAACGCACACACTAGAGAACAGAAATAAAAAAATAACATGGAATTGCATTTACGTTTTTTTCTATCCATGAAACTTTCAAACAAAAGAAAGTTCATTTCCTCTTTTGCACTTCTTTTTTATATATTGATGATGCATGAAATCACTTCGAATACAAAGTGTAAGTTAAGAATCGTACATTATTCACGGATTACCTTAATTAATTGCCAATTATCTACAGGACCGTTGTAAAAAAATGTCTTATATCTGTTGTGCCATGTATTTCCTACCATGTAGATTCTGGTGTGGTTCAGTGGGTCGCTGTCGCTGCTACTTGCGTTTTATCTAAGTGATCTTACTAGTGACCCTGCCTGCAGTTCCAATGGAACATTATTTGCAGACGACTGAAAGATATACAAAGAAATAGTTCTACTCATGACGCTACTTAACTGTAGGATGATATTGATTATTTCAGAGTGTGATTATAATGATTGATGCTCACCCCACCCACCCCAACACTTTGCTAACTCATGATTTCTTTTAAAACCACAAATTTCTCCTACCTACGCTATGAATTATACATTTAGGTCTATTTAAGAATCTGAGTTGGATAGATCTTAATCAATGGCTGAATAGTATCCCCCCCCCCCCATCCAGTTTCATCACATTCTTTATTTTATACACATATCAAAATTGCCATAAGCTTAAGTCTCGATTTCCTTCCCCCACCGACTTTTACAATTATTATAGTCCCCGTATTTCTTTTTACCATGACGCCGTCACTGCTCATAACTCAAGGATGAATTCATAATACGAAAAAACGAAACACACATCGATAACAAACATAAAAAACTGCAGAAAATGTGGTCCATATCGGATTAGACTGAAAGTGGACGATCGAATTTAACTGTATGCTTTGGTGTCTAACTTCTAATCGAGCACTCCAGTACTGTTATAGAGCTCACTGGACATCACTTATTCAATCATCTGACGCGAGAAAATCAATGATATCTGATATGATATATGTTCAATTAAAAAAAAAAAAGATTTCCGTAAAACAAAACTTGCTAGTCGAACATTGTGAGATGCATACAAAAGAATTATTTTGTGGGAAAAGGTTCCCCCCCCCCCAACAAGGAAACAGGCAAGTGAGCTAGGGAAAACACACCAAGTGCCAGGGAATTTACCCGTTTCCCTCCCTACAAATAACACTTTGAAGACAGCTATACATAGCTTCATTAAAAAAAAATGTTCCATGTACTATAACGTAAGAACTGGCACAATGTTAAGTCTCAGTTGCATCGTGAATCAGCCTTAAAAGTAAGACCGTGTGTTACTTCAATTTCCGACGGGGTGTATCTGTCATAATTCCTGGGCCTGTGCGTTATTGTTTTACTGTTTGCTTATCGCAACATTTTGTGTATATTCTACATTTACTCAAGAATTTGAAGCTTGCTGATTATTCCTTATGTATATTGAATTGAAGGCTTTTAGGCAACTCTGGTTCAGATCATTCTTATGTATAGTTATCATAAATAAACATTATTTGAATTAACATTAAGTGACATGTCTATTCACATAAAAAAAATAAGAGCAACAAGTAGTCTTTGTGCAAATTGTATAATCATTTTTTTTTTTCGTTTCTGACATAATTTAAGAACGCTTAAAGATATTTGTTTCTGAGGAATCTGGAAAATTGATTTCTGGACATTATAACTTTAATTTCGTCAATGTTATAGACTTGTACATAACTATCGGTATTTTCCTTGGTGTCAAAATTAAGGCGCCTTCGTGTCGGAAATAGGACTACTGTTTCCAAATTCCGACACTTTGTCCAGATATTGTTCTTGGTCCGCTTTGCTGAAGTGTTTGCACTTTCCACATATAACTTCTTTCTTTTTTTAAAGGGACAGGTACAGGTTTGTACTTCCTGATCTGAACAATAATTGAGATTCCTCCGTCAGCTCAAACACAATGATATGAACTAAATCTGTTGGAATTAGGCAAATAGGTCACTTGTCTAAAAATTTATGATCTTCCTATTGTCCCTAGATGGCAGCACGCGAATACGCTTGCCGCGACATCTGTTGGCAAATTTAACCACATGGGAAACAAATGTATGCACAGTCATCGTGATGGCAGTCAACGAAGGTCTTGAATGGTTTTTCACAATAATTATTGAATAAAATAAACCCATAAAAGTGGTGCTACATTAAAGCAACTACATTCTCTGCGTGTACGTATTAAACCGCTTTAAGAATACCCTTTTAATCCCCATTCCTGTGAAAATTTTCAAAACAATAAGAAAAATATGACTGGAAATGAATAAAGACGTGTTCTGCAGTAAAAGCGGTAAGACAGGTAGCCATAATGAATGAAAAACAAACAATAAGGTTTAAAATTGCATCGTAGTTATTCAAGGCATCAAGCTTTTGTGGTCTAACAAAGGTTTTATAGAGGAGTAGAACGGGGCAAGGAAAGGTGATAGTGTGGGGAGGAAAGGGAAAGATGATGTTAAGAGTGTAGCACAGGGGGCATCTTCCTTCCTCTTTTTGGCTCCGAAACTTATTTGAGCGTTTCAGACGACGGTGCTTGGGCGACACTATAAAAGACATTTTACTTCTAAAGAGGTTGTTTGTTGTGCAGAAGCGCAGTTTGTACGGGAAGACGACGAACGTTGAGTGGCAAAATTGCAAAATAGAGAAAGCT
Source organism: Lepisma saccharinum (assembly GCA_022664845.1). Taxonomy (NCBI): domain Eukaryota; kingdom Metazoa; phylum Arthropoda; class Insecta; order Zygentoma; family Lepismatidae; genus Lepisma; species Lepisma saccharinum. The sequence continues at coordinate 11,731 of JAGDQP010002461.1, forward strand.
TTATCATGCAAATTGGGTGTTCGTTCGTTGTCTATGTTTGCGTTTTGTCGCTTTTGTTAGTGCTGCTGTTGGTGATGGTGGTGGTGCTGTTCTGTCTTTGCTACTACTTCTATCTCAATTTAAGTGAGACAACATCATTATCACCACCATCATCATCACTAATACCACATGCACGTGTCATATCCCACCCTACCCCCTACGAAAAGAACCCCTCACAGTAGCTAAAAGTGAACAGTTTCTCAAGACTTGCTTGAATGGATACTTATCTAGCATTGATGATCATCTTAAGTGTGTTTTCTTTTCTTGTCTTATCATTTTTTTTTTAAATTTCCTTCATTCAAAACTGTTACGTCATGATGACAGTGGGTGAAAAGAGGTCCATGTGGTGTTGTAATGTCCCCCTCGTTTCTTGTTAAAAGCAAGGGCGTGCAGAAGATGAGAAGTTGGGAATGTCTTAATAGTGCTTAACGATCTTGTTGAAGGTGGTACACTGAAGCGCCGTTATGACAAAATAACGTTGATGAAGATGTGTTCAGGTGAGGAAGAGAAGAAACTGCCACTTTCACCTATACACCCACGTACATCTGGACCAGAGTTTCCAACTAATAGGCAATTGAATACTAGTCAAGACAAATTCTACAATTGGCTAAAAATCCTGTATTACTCTTGCAGCATTTTATAGCTGGAGTGTCTGTAGAAAGTACCTAAATGAACAATAGAACAATGGGGATTTTAATTGTTAAACAAGCATTTAAAATGGTACCTCAAAAATCACTAACTTGTCAACATTATTTTTCACCGAGTTTCTTTTTGTAGTCACAGAAGATCATTTCTTCAGTTCCTAAAAAAAATAAACTGACAAGACTTTCCACGTAATACAGGATGTCCTATTTAGATCTTCAATATGAACAGAATGTCGTATTTAGATCCCCAATATTCACGTAATGTCCTATTTAGATCTCCAACATGCACAGGATGTCCTGTTTAGATCCTCAATATGCACAGGATGTCCTGCTTAGATCTTCAATGTGCACAGAATGTCGTATTTAGATCCCCAATATGCACGTAATGTTATATTTAGATCCCCAATTTGCACAGGATGTTCTACGTAGATCCCCAATTTGCACAGGATGTCCTATATAGATTCCCAGTATGCGTAGAATGTCTCAGAATCTTTATGATCAACTAAGGATGATCCTAGCATGTTTCTTAACATATTCTAAGTTGGAATTTCCGAAATATCTCTAAAATATTTTGAGAATACCTTCCAAGCACAACTATCTTGAATATATTCGTAGAACATACTTTGAATAGTGTAAGAAATATCCACAACATAATATACGCTAATCCCGGACATTAACATCTTCGTAAAACGGGTATACCAATAACAGATTTCCAGAATATAACTATGCTGTATGGGTTGTGGCGAAATCCTATAATCCAGCTTCCGTAAAGGCGATACAGAGTGATAGGAAGAACCACCTTAATACAATTAACATTATCTACTAGCGATGGATTCAAACGCGAGCGCGATTTTCATGCTTTGTAGCTATACGCTCGTCTCATATGTCCGATGCTGACTCGTCGGGAAATTCTTACGTCTTCGAGGTGAACCTTTCTGGGTTCGATACCAGAAAATGATTAAACGTACATTTCCATAACGACTTCGATTAGCATTTTAATGATAGAACGTCGAAGAGTCCTCCTACCAGAAGGACATTGCGTCCTACGGGTAGTACATACAGAAACTGTGAAAATAACATACAACCGGACTTTCTATCATTAAACCTGATAACTCTGGATTTGGAAAATTGTTTTACGTTTAATTGGCTGTAAAACTTCTCGCTAGCGTCTCAGCAAAAGCAGATAGACAGAAACTAGTTTCACTTGTATATTAAACGACTTCAGTGAACTAGCATTTAGGGTCAGTTCTACAATCGACCGCTAAACTTCTAGTCAGCGCTAAGTTGAGGCCAACTCTCATTTTGCATATTCTCATTGGCCAAAATCAGACTTCACCTCAACTTAGCACTCACTAGAAGCTTAGCGGTCGATTGTAGAACTGACCCTTAAAGACTTCTGCCAGAGTTGAGTCAAGAATGTGTTCCTAAAATCCACCAAATTTCCAGATCCTATCCGGGATTCCAACCAAGAACCCTGTGTGATGCTTAGTGTTTTAAACAACGCGACCATTGAGGCCGGCTTACATCTACACTGTTAAGACGGTTTTCTTTGATACAATCAAGAAAACCGGAACTTCAAGTAAGTACCATTTTCAGGTACTTCTCTCAATGATTTTACCCTATATTTTCTGAAAAGAAAAAGCGATTTCAGACTCTTCGTTAATGAACGAAGAAGCCTGGTTCCGCAAGAGATACAGTATTCTTTTCAGAAAGAACATTTAAATAGCTATAGTACAGTTCGTAAGGAACAAAAAGAGACCTTTCTTTTCCCTTGTACAATGGCGAGTTCTTCCCTTAAGTGCACAAAAACCCACAAAATTAATTAAAAACTTAAACAAGCGTTTAATCACAGTACTACGCTAATGCTTTTCTCATTTCCTCTTCTCTTCTTCTTTATCTTCTTCTTCTGCTGTTGTCTCTCTCTCTCTTTCATTCACCCTCAAAATCTTCTACACTGGGAAGTACTGTTCAAAGAAACGATATCCTCTTTCAGGCTAATTTTCAAGACCCCCCTCTCACAAAAGTCGTACAGAGGAAATTAGCATTTAAGATAGGAAATTCCACATCAAAGGAGTCTAGAGTTTTCCTTTCACCACGAGAATTTAAATTACTTTTGCTACCTGCCGACAGGATAGCATTGTCTTGATACCTTACATTAGTTAGATGATATCTGGCTCGAGGGAATTGAAAAAATATTATCAAGAATATTGTCCTAACTATAAAATGGATATTTTAGACAAGAATGTTGTCTGACGATCGAAAATTTTACGACTCTAATGTGTCTTTTTGCTGCTAATTACTTAAATATTATGTGATTTTGTGCACCACGTCAGGTTTATATCAATGATTACTTGTCCACTAAGGTCGACTGTTTAAAAGGGTCACCATTGGGTATTGCATGTTGGTATCTGATTTACACAGTACTTCTGATTCAAATATAAACGTGGTGCGGATACCATGTTAGCATATAGTTAGATTTCGTTTTGAAGAAAGCTGCCTCTCAATTGGGATGAAATCCATAACTTTTACAAGTCAGTCAATGAAGGGAATTCCAGCCATTCAACAGATTGCAGTCTTCGCATCGATAAAACTGTGGTTTGTTGTGGAAAAATATCCAGATGTACTGCAGTTTTAATTGAGGAAAAGATTCTTAAAGAGTTCTAAAGAAATAAGCTAGCTCTTTGCTGTAGAATTTCAATAAGTTTCTGCAGGATTCAATCAGTTGCTGGACCGTTTGAATTGAATTGAAATTACTTTTATTGAAGTGAATGATGATTATCTATGGTAGTTCTACCACCTAATCATTGTTGATAATACTCGAATAGTAGGAAACTGCGTACACGATAACAAAGATCTAAAAATAAAAGGTAAACTACATTAGTGATGTATTAGTAATGTATATTGAGTGCTTTTATATTTTTTTTGTGTTCTGTGTATTATCAAAACACAGGACACAAGACAAAAAAATATGAAAGGACTCGATATATATAGAGTCAAATTACAACACTAATGTATAGCAGTAGCTACTAAAAATGAGGAAAAGCTGAATATATAAAATAATTCTGAAAGCATTCAATATGTAAAAATAGAACATGGACTATCCAGTGCCTGTTTCCTCATCTGTTAATCAGTGGAAGTTTACGTCCGAGCTCATCTTGCAATGATACGCCATAATGGTATTATATTTCATTGGTTTGATTTGCTGCAATTGATTTAAATTCACAACGATATGATGCGGAATCTTCTCTTACCAGGCATGAGGAGGAGGTAAGTCACATGATCCACTTTCCAATGAAAGTAATTCTGTCAAGATGTCTCTGGTCATTATTTTATTTTAGCAGTTTAGTACATCACATGGATCGATTTAAGATGACCGCCAAAAATGACAGATATGACGTTCGGCCGTCTTCAGAACTTATGCCTCTTTAACATCACATACTGATGACACCCATTCGGATTAAATTCCGCCAACTGCTTCAAAATTACAAGAGCACTTCAAGGGGACAAGACTCAGCCTGTTTATGTTGCTGAAAAAAAAATCTATTTATTTTTCTACGTTCTTTAGATATATTTTTTAAAAAAATCCTTTTTAAGGAAAATGAAACAAAAATAAGGCAACTGCATTCTTGTACAAACCACAAACTGTAAAATATGTTAGTTAAAAACACTTTAAAACATTGTTTCTCGGTGATTGTGGAAACATAGTGATGAAAGATTGCGGGAGAAGAGAGAGACAGAAAAAGTCATTTGTTTGGCTGCTGTGGTGTGGAAAGACTTGGGAGTTGGCGTTGAAATGTGAAGAAGAGCAAAAGAGACAAAGCGGAGACAGCTGACTAGAAACAGGTTTGTTGAGAGCTCTGAGGAAAAAGATTGATTCCTTTATGTCAAATGTGGTTACGGGTACTTTCTATGGGAATGAATCATTGGAAGCAGAAAATCCTCACTGAATCAAACTCTCTTGTTTTCTACTAGACTGGGAGAATTAGAGTTATTTATTTCTGGAGTGCACAGGAAGTTATGGATAATGTCCCTCATCATGCAGTATAACGGGCAAAGGAATAAGGAAGGTAGCGCCCAAGATCTAGTGAATGTCCCATCACAACATCCAACTGGTGGAACATTAATAATCGTTAACAACTTGCAGACTTAGTATTGACATTACAGTTCGAAGTAGCGTCATTTACACCTCATATTCACAACAATGGTCTCCTCTACCTCAAAAAGGAAAGGACCAATATTAGATGAATTCAGCCATCTGGGGAATATGCAGGGGTGGAATGGAGGGTATACGCGGGTACACGCCGTGTACCCACCTAATATTTTAAATCACAGCGTGTACCCACCTCAGTGCATTAATATAATGGAACGTGTTTCCAAATCCGGATTTTTATTGAGCAGCGTGTACCCCCCAAAAATCTTACCATTCCAACCCTGGGAATATGCACTTGATACAATAAAATCTGTAGAGTTCATGAGTACTTGGATATATGTGATATGTCTCCTGAAGCATTTGGAGATCTCCATTGTCTAAAATCTTTGTAAAACAACTTAGCAAATTTCAACACTGAAATTGGGCCATGGTATATTATGTTGACAATAAGTAAATAAGAAAACTCTGGTAAAACCTCAGTGAAGATGATTGACAGCAGATCTCGAGTCTGCGTGACTATCAACAGTGTTGAATCAGCGTGCTTGACCTAATCCACGGAAGCTGAGTGTCTTCTTTTGGCACACAAACACGTCTTCAAATATCTTAAAAAGTCTCCTCGTGCCCTTGATTTCACGTTGTTTCGTAACTTCTGCGAAGATTGGCTATAAAAACAACTACATAACGATTTTAAACACAGAAAACGGAATATCAGTTTCAAGCACACATATCGCAAACCGCAAATTGATTTCAGACACCGAAAACTGCAAATCTGTTTGAAAAAACTCGAACCTCAGCTTGGTTTTGCATACGCACAATTCTATTTTTAAAAAATCTCACTATTTTGCAAAACAAAATCGGAATTAATTAGGTTTTCTAAAAATAAGATTTGACAAAACTACACACACACAATTAGTGATAAATGGCCTTTAGACATCTAAAGCTCAGGCTGGGATAGGGCAGAGCAAAGACTGTGGGAAGATGCCGTGACCGAGCACCGAGCGACTGTGACTAAGCGGTAGAGCGTTGGCTAAACATTCGGGAGGTCGTCGGTTCAATTCCAGTGACCGACCATTCTGACTGAGGTTTTTCCATGGCTTTTCCTCAATCACACCAGACAAATGCCAGGATTTGTACCTTCAACTCAGGCCCCGGCTCACATCTTTCTACATCCTCTCCATTTCCGTATACTGGCCTGAGTTCTAGATGCCTAAAGGCCATAGATAAAATTCAACATTATATATTAATTGAATGCACATTTAACCACAAAGATTCACATAATTAGACTGACATTTTATTAGACATTGGTCTGGTCTGTCATGAAAATGACACAATATCTAGAAAAAAAAAATTTCAAATTTAAAAGAGTAGAAAACAGATTAAAAGGTATGAATGCTGATATAATATACAAAACAAAGCTATTAAAAGAAGATACTTGGGCGTAGAGATCATCATTTAGAACCAAAAACTCTCTCTCACACACACACACATGGTTAAGTTTTTATCAAACCTGATAACCAGCTTAAAACTTGAATAAAACACTAAAAACGTCAGAAATAACCCCCTCCTAGCTTATTTCCTTGCTGGCACCGAAAAATATCCCAACAATATTTTAGTCCCAACAAGGTGGATGTAGAACCATATGTTGGTCCTGACAATGTACGCAATGCACTAACACACACACACACACACACACAACAATTATAGCAAACTTTCGCCGGTAAAGGCATGTTCACGCAAAAAAAAAAAAAAAAAGTCAATAAAGTTAGCGTCGAGCCACTGAAATTTCAAGGATGTGAATAAGTAAGTGACCTTCTTACAAGTTAGATTGCATTAATAGGTGATTCTGTTTTCCTACGACAGAAGTAAAAGTGATATCAGGAAACAAAGTTGCCTAAAAGACTTAAAATAAAATTCAAATATTGTATTTGAATTCAGGAAAGGCTATTGGAAAGTACAATCAATTTCATAGAGTTATGACAATGACAGTCTAATCAAGAGCATCACCTGTCCTATATGGAATATCTCTAATATCAAATAGTAGTATCTTAATTTGAATTATTCGCCAATATTATCGATGAACATGAATTGCATTGTCCATATCTTGTCAGAGATAGAACTGCAATCACGTGTAACACGTGGAATGACAAGGGGGGGAAGTTGCACGGAGATAGATTATGGCTAATGTGATCATATTGCAAGATATGTAAATTAGAGAAACATGATTCAGCGTAATTTTGAGTTGGAAATTGGGTGCGTTTTCAGCAATGGGAGGTGAGGTACGGGTATGTGCTCTGTCCCCTTCTCATAAGCGGTTACTGTTTATCACATATTGCTCAACTGAACTGAGGCACAACGAGTCCTCAGCTGTCATTATCGGGAAAACAGCGGAGGAACGTAACATAGCATTTCACAACGAACTCCCCTTCCCCCATCCTCTTCGTTTCTACATGACCATGTTATAATTACTAACCCTTCTTCTCTGGAAGTCCCCTGCCTCCCATACACCACCCCTTCACGAGTCCCCAGCTGGTGAGTCAACACAGAAGATGAATTGATTGTTTATTCAGTAATCCATCCATCAAAAGCTCCGGGTGAACTCGTTCCCAACTTGACCCCTTTCGAAATTAGGATTTTTTTTTTTTAGGTATACACGAAAATTACCAGCTATGCTTCCGCAGTTCCGCAGAAAATTAACTGGTTATGAATGGTAGTCCAGCGGATGTATAGGTATAAACACTTCTTTATGCTTGCTTGTACTGTGCAACATGAATTCCATATTCATTTTGTTGTTTTTTTTTCGACAGGGATCTTGTTAGCAAATAGAAGGGGGAGAGCAAATATTTTGAAAAGTTAATTTCTGTTTTTGTTTCTAATGAAAGATCCTCCCCCCTTTCACTTGCACTTACCAGACTTCCATTTGTTACTTTTTTCTTTAGGGGAAAAAAGGGCCGAATGGAAAGGGGATTAAGACGAATTTTTAATTTGCTCTTGTCTTATGTAAATATACTTGCTAACTAGTCTATTCGTGCAAAAATAATATCCATCCCCTCAGCGTAGAACGCAGCATCTCATCAAGGATCAGAGCAAAGCTTCCCGTTCTTCATCCCTCGTCGTGACCACGCACTGGTTTGTCCTCAGGGAAGAAACTTGATATGGTCATTCCTGATTGCGATCTTCTCCCCTATTCTCAGCTTTATATTCATTGTTGCCAGAAATAGCGATTCTGACCAGAAACAAAGGACTTGAATTCAAGATTTTGGTCTTAAATGCGAAACTACAATGGTCCGGCTAAAGTTCTGGAATATGGCTACAACCTTTAAATTAAGCCATACGGCGGGCTGCGTTCGAGTCACTAGATAGTAATCCAGTAGGTAAAAGCGTTAGCTTTACATTCGGGAGGTCGTGGATGTCCATTCTAAATGAGGTTTCTCCTGATCTCTCTCGGTCCAACCAGACAAAAGCTGGGGTAGTACTTCGAACAAGGCCAGAGCTGATTCCTTTCCAAAAACCTTTCCAAATTGTTCATGTTCTTAATTGTTCTGTAAACGTCGCTCTTCAAAAATGTATTTAGATTATGTGAAACCAAGTGGCCGTAGCTCTGTTGGTAAAGTGTTGGTTTGCTCTTGTGTTGGTTTGCTCCTGGGTTTATTACCAGCGACCGACCATTCTGACTGACGTTTTCCTAAGTCAAAGCAGAATAAATGTTGTTGGGATAGTACTTTCAACTTAGACCCTGACCGACTCCTTTCCTTCTTTCTTCAACCCTATATGAGTTTGAGCCATAGAAAGGCGATAAATAAGTTCACAATTCTAGATGCGTTATCTAGATAATGAAAATGTAATTTTTGTTTTGATAACTTATAATAATTTTAAACATTTCCAAAATAATGCCTCTTTCTATCGTTCATCAATACAAATAGTGAGTCCAATTTTGCCCAACAGCTTTGTCAAAAGCCTTATTTTGATCGACTGCCTAAGTTTTAAGATTTCAAGATGGTTGTGCTCAGTAAATTACACAGCATAATATTAGCTAAATATGTCCATTCTAGCAATGTGTATTGTGCTTTACACACAACACACGTTTTGTAGGCACAACTATACGTATTGTTATCCCTATACCAACAATACAATATTGTATTCCCAGCTATATTATCATTTCCACAACCACACTTTCACTATTAGTGTGCATTACAGCTGAATTCAGGGATATGCCCAGAATTTCTTGTGGGGATTACTACGAGACTTCGAGAAACGTTTCTGGATTGGTCTGCACTCTGCACCTCAAAAGTTATCATATATTTCATTCCCTCTAACTTTGCACTAGAATTTAGTACAAGGAAGATTATTTATTGAGTTCTATTTGTAGTAAAACTCACATATCGTGCTGCACTTGCATTCGAAAGGCCACAGATTAATTTGTGAGTTCCGCAACACATACAAGCGTCCAAGTACAAGAAATAGAATCAGCCTTGTACTAATTTAAGTACAAGGTAGCACAATGAAGTTTAAAATAATATTAAATCCATATGATGATGATGATGTTGATTGGTGATCCTCCTGGAGGTAAATATAATAATACTAGATTGTTGTTGGCTACTGACAAAAATGTCAACTCGAAAATAATATATGTTGGAGTCACAATATGTAGTACGTTAATTTTAAATCTATATTGGATATCGCTACCGGTACGGTACTGTCATATCGTGCTACGTAGCGGTATTTTAGAAAGTAAACTCATCCTCCATTTTCTTGAATCTCAATATGCATTTTTCCTTACGAAATTACACGGCATTTCTCGCTCCGATCACACAGATAGATAGATATGCCATGAACAGGAAAGAAGAAATAAATTAGTTTTCAATATATTACATTTTCTTACGAACGATAAAACTTTTACGATGATTTTGAGTGCGTATATTCTCAAAACTTTGTTTTTGCTAAAGGAAAAGACAATAACAGAAAGCTTGACTTTGTAGTTTAAAACCCATCACTGCTTTTCTTACGTAATCTGCAAAAGACTTCAACGTCTAGAAATAGAAAATAAAAAACTGGTACATATTTCTCTGCATGAAGCTACACGTCAGCTGCGCTCTTCGTTCGTGTGCAATATATCCAAATCTACGAAACGAGAGAAGGAGGTAAGGCGGGGGTGGGCGGAGGGGGAGCATAGTACGTTGAAAACTTCGATTTCCATTACATGAAAGGCAAAAACGGAACAACTTTTCCTCAATACGTGTACTTGCGTACGGAAATAGTGACTGAACGGCGTTTGGGGAAAGGAGGTACGAAAAACACGACAAGGAAAAAGAATGTTCCGATATTGCGTCTGCTGTACTCGACTTGTCAGGATATTCCGAGATATTTACGACGCAAGTTCTTCGACTAACTCCCTCTCTCATTCACTCTATCACTTACACACACACACACACACTCATGCGCGTACGCGCTTCCAATCTCCTTCCGTCCCTTTCTTAACACACAATCATTTTGTGATTGCTACGGTACGGTCTCCTCCGCACAAATAGAAGAAGGAACACGAATACGAAACTAACAGCATTTCGATGAACGAATTCTTTTCTTCATCAGCCTCATCGTCATCATCATCTTTCGCGAAGAAGAAGACGATACGAGAAACTACTAAACACTCAAGGCAGACAGTTGTTGTTGCACATAGAGGTACGACAAAAAGAAAAAAAAACGGAGGAAGAAGAGAAAAAACTCAAGAAAGTGAAGGAATAAAAATGAACACTCGATTTGCCTCATTGCCAAATAACAGCACCACTTCCACCATACTTGCCCGATCTAATCCCTTCTCTCTCTCCGTCCTAACCCTCTCCCGCTGTTGCTTCGTCTCGCTTTTCTAATGTGGTCCGTTCTTTTCTTGTCTCTCATATTGAATTCTGCTCGAGCAGTTTTCGATAAGATCTCCCACGGAAATTTTCGGGCAAAGGCAACGAGAAACTCTCTCTCTCTCTTTCTCTCTCTCTCTCTCTCTCTCTCTCTCTCTCTCTCTCTCTCTCTCTCGTGCTTTCTTTGTGGAAACGGAAAACTGTTCTGAATTCAGAATTTGTCTCTCTGTGCAACGTTTCTACTTTTCTCGTCGGCAGTTAAGATTCATTTAGGGGCCAAAGAAAGAGAAGATGAGAACCCCTCCTCACCCCTCCGAAACCCCGAACAAAATAAAATGCTGATGAACCTCAAAGTAGTAGAAAAGAACTCAAAAGAAAAGAAACAAAAAACAAACAAAAACAAAGTTAGAAAAATTAGAAACAGATGAAGTAAAGAAAGATGGAATTAGGACAGAAATAGAGTATGAGAGAGAGAGAGAGAGAGAGAGAGAGAGAGAGAGAGAGAAAGAAAAGGTTTTTAAATTTAAACTAGTTTTTTTAAAAAAAAAAAGAACTGTGAGATGACATTTACAGAATTGACAAATTATTCCTTTCTATTAGAAACTTTGTCTTTTTTTTATTATTTCTATTATTACTTCATTGATAAACCAAACGACATTATAAAGAAGAGAACGAAAGATGTGAGAAAAGTACAGGATGAGTGTCGCTAATGAATTCTCAATTTGCTCCTTCAGAAATCTGAATTTAAAATGAAAAGAGTGAAAAAAAAAAGAAATATATTTTCTTGTGACGCTTTCTTATGTAAACTAGATTTGGACATCTACTCCTTATCATAACATCTCTACAAATAATAGCGTGAAATTGTCATCTTATGTTAGGCAATCACAGTCAAAGTTCTGCCTAATACATCTATTTTAACAATATGATTGATCGAATGTCGTATCGAATGGTTCCCCAAAATAAGAACTTCATTGTAATATTGCGCATTATTCAGTCTTAAACTTTGCTAAATTGGACGTATTAGGTACAATTGGGATTGTAATTTGCTATGCTGACATGTCTTCCGAGATTATTTGTCAAAAATGACATCATTTGTGACGCCATCACTCCATATTTGGCTACCTATAGGTAGACCAAAACTACACATATTTCGATATTTTTCTTCAAAGAAACTGTTTTTGTTTGGGTGCTGGAATTAACACTTTAATTATTTACGTTCAACATCTTTGAAACACCCTGTACATGTCTAAATGGCAAGTACCGAGTAACCGTAGCTCAGTTGGTAGAGCGTTGGATTAGCAATGGAAAGGTCCTGCGAACGATCCCAGCCGTCACCCATCCTGATTGAGATTTGTTTCCACGCTTTCCTGTCACACCATGAAAAATGCTGGGATGTTACCTTCAAACTATGTCCTGGACAACTTCCTTACAGCATCCTCTTTCTTTACCCTATCAAAGTTAACAAAGGAACCATGAATAAAAATTCGATTCTAATTCAATACTACAGGGGGAGTGAAAATTTCCACGCACAGAGATGAGTTGTTCTTTGACAAATTGTAAGACAAAAAATAGTTATTATTTGAATTTTACCTGCATACAAAACTAAGAATGACTAGAATCAACTGAAAAAGTGTTTTCTTAATCTAGAACATGTACGTACCTAGAGTGACTAAAGCCTTATATAAAGAAAATTAAATTTTAATTCAACTTTCGGTAGTCAAATATTTATGTAAAAATATGTACTCAAAATTGGTAGAAATTGGCAACACTACTGAATTCATTAGAGAACAAAAGTAAGTGTTACACTTGAAATACTTCCCTTGACACTAACATACAAAAAATGATAATATTTTGTTCCGTTGATAACAGAACACCCTGTACAATGTCTTATACTCTTTTTAATAGCAAAAGGAAATAAATTATTGGCCATTGAAAATGCATATAAAAAACCATCAATATTTCCCACTAAATTTGCACCATTGACTATCTTTGCTCAATGTTTTGTATCAATAATAGAATTACATTTTTCTCTACGTCATCGAACAAATTCAATATTTTTATACCTATGGTTATACACTGAAATGAAACTTCCTTGGACTAGTCTAACAGTGGAACCTTTTTCTCTTTCGAGGCATAACTAACGCGGAAAGATATCTTGACCTGAGGCTATTATACAGTTGATTGCCTGCTCGTTCTGTTTGCATACGAGATCCGTCGAATCTCATTTCCCCAGTAGCAGAGCGCCGAGAGAGGTCGAAGGGTGTTGTGTGGATAGATGATGGCCTCTCCATTTCTCAAGTGAGAATAGAGGTTAGGCACACGATAGACGGATGATACATTACCCGACGAAAAATAACCCCACCACAACGTTCCTCTCTTGAAAATCTATCTCTGGAGCTGGAAAACTTTGATATTTCCACTGCATGGAGATGGTTTTGTAGACAACCTCCGTGTATCAAATATTGACATTCTGTTTGACGTGTTTAGGGTTCAGAGAAGCCTTCAGAAAAGGTTTCTGTTTGTATACTAACAATCATTTTACAGTAAAATCAGATCTATTTTGTGTGTAATAACAGAGAAACCATTTACGTATATTTCCACAACATATCATCCATAATAGAGGTTTGCCTCAGTTCAGGATACGTTTATCAAATGACGGCCTTTGTCAGTCACAAACAAATGCTCCAGGGAGAGATGACTATATTGACTGTGCGAAAGAAAATAAAAGGAAAAGAGAATGAATTGTTTGTATTAATAGGCTATAGAGAGACAACCATCCGTTAATTTACCTCGATCTCACAAGAAACATACCCGAAGTTACACGCTCAGATTTGGATGAAACTTTTACAGTCTTCAAGGTCAGAGTAAGGGTGAGCTCCTTCGTTTTGCAGTTGCATCTAGGAACAACTAGGTGATTGGAAAGTTATGTGATTTTACTAGTGAAACATTGATTTTGCTTTATATGCGTTTTCCTAAGGCGACATAGTGCACTTATTGAGAAATACAAATTTAACAGTGCAGGGATGGGCAAAGTGTTAGAGAAGGAAAAAATGCACATAACAAACAAAGAAGGAAAGTATTCTTTATTATTATACTTATATGACAGTGAAACGACTCGTCTGGATTTGTGACAACTGCATTCTAGACTGCGTATTAATACAGATATCGTAAAAGAGTAGTAGAGTCTCACGGTGGATCCATGGATCAGGGTTAACTTGCCGAGGAGTGCGGAACACCGAGCTACTGTAGTTCAGTGGCAGAGCGTTGGTGTCGCATTCGAGAGGTCGTGGGTTCGACTCCAGCGGCCGACCATCCTGACTAAGGTATTTCCACGGTTTTTCCTCAGTCACACCAGGCAAATGCCGGAATGGCACCTTCAACATAGGCCCTGGCCGACGCCTTCCCGAATCCTTTCCTATTCCCTATCCCGGCCTGAGCCTTAGATGTCTAAAAGACAAATAAAAAATTCACGACGAGTACGGAACGTACCAGCTTCGAACCCTACAGCAGCTAGTGGGATCATTTACTGTTGAAAAATTAATAATGAAAGCAACGGACAAAGTGGAGCTGAATGTGTGTACCAATAGACAGCAACCATGCTGTTTTGGCCAACTGAACCCGTTTCTTCATCGTCCGCTTCTTGATTTCAACATGTTTCTTCTCAACCATTATTCACTGAATAAAACGTTGAACAGGCGAACATTTCGGTACATTTACAACGTTATAATAAAGTTTCTGTACTAACGTTTAATCCACGTATTTTCAACGTATGTGTGTGCTACTTGGGCTGAGTGATTCAACTATGCACCAGATAATGTCTACAGATTTGACGCAACATGTGTAACCGTATCAAATGTAAATGAGACTAAGTAGTGCATACCATCTGTCCAGTACTCACTAGTATGAACAAGATTTTCATTTATTGCACTGTTTCAAGAAGAATCGAGTGTTTCCAGACTTTCGAATCATCCATGCATATGAATAACACATCTCATTATATCTCTTAAAAGTAAATTTATGACAAAACTGACTTTACTAATGTATTTCTGGTAAAATTCTAGCCTAGATTGATATATTACATGACCCCTTTATCATTAAAAAAAATCAAACCAAATTCAACATGGCCGATTTCAAGATGGCGGCCATGACGAACTTACCCGCTAACTGATAGTGCATTCCATTATTAATGTGTACTTGTTTTCCATTTTCTAAGCGTTTTATAATTAAACATGTTTTCAGACTTTGAACACACAGCAAATACTTATTCTTTTTAAATTTGGCCACTGTGCCCTTATTTATGGACGAAAGTACTTTTAATCATGCTTTCTGGAGGTTTTTTGATGCACCTTATTCCTCTGCCAAGTTTGGTCGAGAAAGTACTCTGAACGATCGGTTGGTTTATTTGTTAATGTCAGCAACTACATAGTGTGCAATGATGATGAACTGTAGCAGATTATCGATTTAAAGTTAAACAATAGACATTTGTATAAGAATTTCATCACTTTCTTAGTCAATATGTTTTACGGTGTAATATTTTTATAATTAGTTTCCTTAGGACCATGTGGCCTTGTATCCATCTTAAATAAATAAAAAAGCAGCTGTCTGACAAGGCTGATATTCTTTAACAACAAAAAGAAATTAAAAACCGTTTCGGAAGTATACCACTTCTTTCTTCAGACTGCACTCTACAACTGAACATAGAAGAATTACTAAGCAATAAGGAAAGGAGATCGTCTTTAACTTCCCACCAATCAGGAGTCAGTACTAATTAAAAGTTCACTTTTCTTCCCCTAACGCTGCCCTCCCACGGGCGAGCGCACCTGTAATTAACCTGTAAAATTTGATAAAACAACTTTTATCTGATAAATGCCGGAAATTCCTTCTTATAAATAACTTCTCAAGAAAACAAGTCCCCCGCTATACCGGCTTAAACAAAAGAACTTTAAAAAATCAATAAATCAATAACCTTCTCACAAATTCAATTGCCCAATAAATAAACAAGTAAATAATAAATGAACTAAAATAACAATTAAATCAAAATAAATAAAAATTTTAAACAAATAAATAAATAATAAATAATGATCTCAAAGAAACTACTATAAGAATTGGCAATTAGCGTGCGCATATCGTTCTCTTTTTCCTCCTCATTTCTACCTTTTTCAAAATGTCCTCCCACTCTTCAATAATACTATATCCACTGTTCCAGTTCATAACCTTATAGGCCACCTCTCTTATCCTTTTCGCTTCTTTCCACTTCGTAACTAATTGCCTACATTCATGTTCTACTACTGTTGCCCCTTCCCAGTTAACTTCATGATCCGTTTCACTGACGTGCTTGAAAATAGCATTAGTGTCTCTCCTTAATCTGACATCATCCTTATGTTGCTTTAAACTTATTTTCGTGAGAAGCTATTTATAAGAAGGAATTTCCGGCATTTATCAGATAAAAGTTTGTTTTTTGATCTCGTGGCTGGTCGAATTTGACAGGTACGCTCGCCCGTGGGAGGGCAGCGCTAGGGGAGGAAAAGTGAACTTTTAATTAGGACTGACTCCTGATTGGTGGAAAGTAAAAGACGATCTCCTTTCTTTATTGCTTAGTAATTTTTCTATGTTCAGTTGTAGAGTGCAGTCTGAAGAAGGAAGTAGTATACTTCCGAAACTGTTTTTAATTTCTTTTTGTTATTAAAGAATATCAGACATTGTTTTTAAAATTAGTTTTCATTGAATTAAAGTCACTTCCCGCCAGGCTTGCAATAGCCAATTACAACTTGTATTGTTAATACATATGATTGTGACAAGTAGCTTTAATAACAAATAATAGTGTTTATATTTTGTGATTTTGTCTTGAGAGTACTCCACTGCCAGTTAGTGAACATGATTGTGGCTCACTGTCACTTGTTTCTAAGGTAGCCAAGAATTGAAAGAGTAGTTGAGTACACAGGAATCACCTATCGAGTTTCCGTAGCCATTGCAAACATTACCTCTTCGGTTCTTCATCATACGAGATAACACTTATGTGTCAACATGTGGTGTAATTACTTTCAAATTGAAACACGACGGTGCCGGGGAAAAAGTGGCGCCTCCAATCCAAAGAGATTAGTCGATTACCCAATCTACTCTGATCTTACATCACCATACGTCCGACAATCTTCGCACTGGAAACATTTTATAGCTAATATAATTATATTCTCTAACAGTTATTGCCAAATAACAGAATCCAAGAAATGCTGCTCTTTTACATGCTTACGCTCCTTTCAGTTGCGAGAAAAATAAGGTGTTACGGTACGCTGTATATACGAGGGAGCTTCAATAAATAAGCTTAAAAGTTTAATAAATTTAGTATTACTTATGATGTTAGCGGCCCCGCTAGAGGTTTGCACCAACGAAGAGCAGCGGTCAGTCATGCGTTTCGTGTCCATTGAAGGTGTAAAACCCATGGAAATCCATAGGAGAAAGACGACACAGTATGGGAGTGCCTGTATGTTAATACAGCAGGTGTATGAATGGACATGTAAGTTCGTAGGAGGCAACACAAGTGTCTTGGACTCGTTACGAACTACTCGCTCTTATAACGCAGTAACGGATAAGGAAATCTAGACCACTGATGAGCGACTTATTCGTCAAAACAGACGCATCACTGTGGAAAACAGTGAAACGTATTATGATCTTTTTTTAACACATTTGAAGCCTGCTATTAGAACAAAATGGCGTGAACTGTGTTGTATAGCTGTCTGTGTCAAGATCTGGTACACTATTACGTACAGTTTAGTTTATGACCTGGCACACTGTTTCGTTTATATTTTGTTATATACGGTTGTCATTATTGAAATGTCGACGTCTGCTACAAGTAAAAGCTACTTTTGAATTGTTAAGTTTTCAAGGCCTACGCATATAAGCCTACTGGTTGGTGAAGCGGAAATGGCCGTATGCATGAAGATGTAATGTACCGTAATGGGATAAATGATGAACTACAGGGTATCAGGGTTTTGTTTTGTTCAGAGGAAGTCCAGTGCTATTGTCTTTGCTATGGTTTCCCCAGTTTTATGGGTTCAATGTAGAAATAGTTTTTCTTTTTTGCATATTTCGATGTGTAGATCTAAATTTTATTCAAATTATGAAATCACATTATTGTAAGAATTTTTGCAACATACTCGTAATGTTTACTTTGTCTGTGACATCATGAAGAATGTCGTCAGTTAGTTGGTTGAGTTATTGTGGAGTTTTTATTACCGACAACAAGACTCTAAGCTGTTTATTTTTCTATTTCCATGAGAACTTATTTACTTAGTCCCTTCCTTCTACTAGCCTGCCTCAGTGTCAGCTGATGTAAGATTTCTGCCTCCAGCCGGACTTGAATCCGGATTGTTTAGTGGTGTTCACCTCAAGACACTGAGCTCATATGATATACCCACAGTATAGAAGACTGCTATAATCGGCTATTTATTCTTATCTTATCACTGGGAAAATTTGTCACTGCCGATCACCACTGCCTCTAACGAATGATTTGTTTATGTCCTAAAGAGACTTCGCTCATCAATTTCCGATGATAGACTCACCTCGCCTCGTTGATGATGTGGCTGTGGAGCGGAAAGAGGTTAAGAAAATCTCTATTAACGATCTTGTTAATGATTCCTTAAATAAAGCCAAGACGTTACTCTTTGATATATTAGAGCTTTTCATTTGCTCTAACTAACTAACTAACTATATGGCTTACAGAACTCGCCACAGTAACAAAAGTTCGCCATTGGATTCGATCCTGAGCAACACCAAGCCAGTTCTCATCAGTCACAAACACCTACTTCTCGAAGATCCCTTCTAATATTGTCCTCCAAAGAACGTGTCGGTCTTCCCAATGCTCTCTTTCCATCCGGCATTCTAACCAGGATATAATATAATCTTCGTTTTTCTCCCACCCGAGCTACATGTCCACCTTAGTCGTCGCGATTTAATTATTCTTACAACATCTGGTGAATCGTTGAGTTTTAACACTTTACAAAAAGTTAAAAATTAAAATGTCCTTATTTTGTACGTCAAATATGAGTGTGACTTGTTTTAGCTATATCATATTAACAACGAAGAGATGCATGTGAATTACGTATACGCAGAGTACGAAGTAAAAACTCTGCTTGGAAGTAGAAGGGATGCGCCAAGTGATATATCATATAAGGTCTTTCCTAAATGACCTTGTCCCCCCACCAAGCAAAAACTGAAATGAAGGCACACCACTGAGAAGAAACAGAAAAGAAGACAGATATACTTTTGAATTTACAGGGGTACCAGTACATCAATTTAACGTCATAGCAGGAGACGTATTTGCATCATATTCTTATTGTTATACTTATACGAAATTAACTTATATTTGATAGACAGATACAGATTCCGGAATTTTTAATGTTCCAAACAAATTATTTTTTTCCGGGACAGAAGGTGTATTCCGAGTCAGTTTCGGTAAATCCGGGACAGTTGGCAGCCCTATTGCTATTAGTAATACGACCCAGTAGGAAACAGTTTTGACGGCGATACAGTGTAGGTTCACGCACAAATTTTTTCCGTCTACCACTATGGCCGCAACAAAAAAAGCAGACGAGAAGCAGTTGCTAGAGCAACATAGGTTTTCATTGTAATCTGCGTACGATCACGTTGATTGGTATTTTGTCAGTTTGATAGAAAGAGACTGCACCAAAATTTTGTGAATTTGGTGACCAAAATTATATCGTGCAACGAAAATAATTATTGAATTTGTTCACGAAATAAAAATGAAACTGCTATGCATAACCGTGATGTTTCTCGTTCTTTCTTCATCTCTCAGACCGTTCTCTAGTCTCCATGATTCTTAATGACTTATTTTATGAGTTCTGACGTTACAAGAGCATACTAAAGGAAGTAACACAAGTAATAAATACTCAAATTGACTGTCTGTTATGCATTTGCAAAACCTTTTCTCTCTTTTTTTATCGTATCAATCGTCTGTCTACTGTTTCATTGCATTTTCGAACATGTTAAAACGTTGTTTTTATTACAGAGATACATCATTGTTATCTCTCTGTGCCATACTCTCTCTCTCTCTCTCTCTCTCTCTTCTCTGTCTAATTCACTCCCTTTTCTTCTCTGCTTGCTCATAAATTACTTTTGACTTATTAATTCTTTCAAGAATGGTTCTCATCTTATTTTATGGGCACGTTCGGCTAATAACTTCCGATAATAATCGAACGTTTGTTATGGAAGGTACAGTTTCTTGTATTCCATTAGACGTTTACGATTTCTGGGGTGTGTCCTCCCAAATCCTCGAGAGCACCCCCAACTTAAAAATTTTTTACGGTCAAAAATCGTTAGAAACTGTAAAACTCCACTTACACCCTCCAAATTTTTTTAGTTTCCCCCCCCCCCCCCTCCCCAAACTGAAAATTCTGGCGGAATCCCTTTAGTATTCGCTAACTATTTGGAAACCGAAGTGAGAAACTATTAGTTTTCTTTATGGAATCGATTTTCTTTATTTGTTATTTTGTTTCATGATTTATATTAATATTAATTGCAAAAGCTTTTCTATGTTGAACAAATTATTACTGAGATATTAACAACTTTATTCAATAATTCTCTATTGTTTGTTATGCAGGTGTGCATATAGCCGTCAGTAATTGGCTCCATGACTTAAGTAAATACTTTTATTCCCATTTCATTAAGAAGTTTTACTAAATGGATGTTGTCCTCCAGTCACCTGTTGAATATTCCCGTACACAGCCAGTCCAGTAGCACGCCTGACACCTTCGAACGGTGGAGCTGGGGCACACTGTGTAATCTGCAGGTTTGAAGTCTTCTTCCCCACCAGTACCATCAACGTGCAAGAACCCGTGACTAGAATCATATCAGGACAGCAACATTCTAGGAAAGAGTGACGACTACCCCGAACGTGTTCCAAAATAAAATATAAATAATTAAAATAAATATTGCAAATGGTTTGAAATGATGAATGAACAACAGAAATTCGCAAATGATCAAAATTTTCTAAAGAATTGCTAAAAAATTTAAAAGTCGAGTTGAAGTGAAAATCACCCCTCGCGTGCATTTGTGTAACGAAAAAGTAGCGCGTGTGATTGAGGGTTAACAATCTGCCATAGTGCTCTGTTCGCCGATCGACCGTCACGTTTTGCAGCATTTTCTCGTCAAAATTGTTTTGGAGACTGCGAAACATTCTGAAATCTGTAAGCACAAGGTCCGATGAGTAAGATGGGTGCGCATTTTTTCAGTTGTTCAAATTCCTGTAACTTCTCTCACGTTAATCTTACCATGTGTGTCCTCCGTGGATCTTCATACCCTTACGATTGACCAGTGCAGGGTATTTGTCCAGCAATGTAGCCCGTAGCCGTTCCAACTACACCGTGGCTCAATGACATCAATCAAAAATGGACGATAACGCGCATGTCCCACCAAACACATAATATAACTTTTTGTGAGTGAAGTTCTTGTTATGCCACTGTTCCCAGTCCCACCTCATCTTCTCTAGACACCCAATGATGTTTGCGTTTAATGCTATGCTAAAGGATTTCCTGTCTCACGTCACCAATGTGTTCAAAACTGGTTTTCTTCTGTAACTGGTAAATAGGGCACTGCAAATATTCACACGCTTTTACTTCTGTTCTGGTGTCATCTCATGTAGTAATCATTTTCCCAGTTTGGACACGCAACCAAGACCCTGAAGATGGCTGTGAACGGTTCAATGGGTCGAATGGAATACTGTGACAAATTCTTTAACAGTTTGACGTGGACTTTCCTCAACAGATGCTCGCATAACGTCGTCGTCTAACTCAACGGGTCACCCTTGTCGTGGCATATCTGTGAGACTGGTATTTTTAGACCAAAACTTCGTGAAAATCATCTCTAACATTAGCAGACATGAAGGGTCCCGTTCCGTGACCATATATGACATTGGTGTTTTATGCCTCTACGGTCGCTGATGGAGCTCACTTCAAAACAAATAATATTCTCTTTTTTTTTTCTCCGTCAGAACATATATCCCCATCCGGCTACTTTCGGTTAGTGAAAACATGTCAATATAAATGTTTGGTAAAATCGAAGGAGGATAGAGCCGAAAAGAGGAGGATGTTCATAGATAGAAATGAGAAAGGTGGGGAAATGCACAGGCATCAGGTCTTCAAAAGAAACTGCACGTATTACACGTTGATCTTACAAAGAAAGGGTCCGTAAATGAAAGTGGAATCCGAAATTCAAACCAAGTTCAAATGAAAGCGCAACACAGAAAACACAAGAGTGCCAAATCTGAGTTCCGGGTTCAAGCCATTCTGTAGGTAAGAGTTCACAAAAGTACCATAGTTCTTGCTCCGGTCTATGACGTCTGAACGAGGACCAATGTCATCAAGTTGAAGTTCCTTGCATACTTCCAGTTTGCCGCTCAACGATTTACTGCAAAACCACTATATCTCGACTTTACACTTGCTTTTTTACACACTGTGGTTCTGGTCCAGGACTATTTTGACGACATAAATAACACTTGTACACAAGTTACAGTGGATGGTGCATTTATGACTTGCGTCCTCTGCGAACAACTTTTCTATTTATAATCATTCCGCTCTACAGCTTCTAATGTGCCGTCTCCTTTCACTAGATTACACTTGGTTTAGACTTACATCAACTTTCAATTTTTACCGATATTCTCTATGGTAAATTAGTGACCCCAATATCTATGAAACGGCTTAGAACCCGAGACTCACCACAGGTTTCCCGTGATACACTTTTCAGTTGGGATTGGTTTCATTCCCGGACTATACTTTCACCTAGGAATTCTTTCTTTGTTAGTATGTTTGTATTGGATCTTTCTAAGTGATTTCAGGCTAAGAGGTTTCCAATGTAGTTTTAACCCATCTTCGGAAGACAGTAGCTGCTATTTAGTACTGAAAAACATGGAAAGAAAAGTACAGAACGATCGCTATGCTATCATGTAGTCAAGTCATGCCACCGGAGCATTTCTTCCTTCTAAGCATGCATGAGCCTGCTTTTGCGGCGTCTGGAGAAGAAAAAGACTTCTTTTGCGCATACGTTGTAGTTGGAAATCTGAGGGAAAACCCAAACCAGCGTTGGATGTTGAGGAAGAATGTCTCGCATGATTTGTTATCGCACTCACGTTCTGTCTGTTCTCGTCAGAGATATGTTTTCTCTTCTTTCTCGGGGTTAACAAGAAACGAAAAGTTTTTTTTATATTACTTTTTTCTAGATTCTTTCGCCATTGTTTGTGTACGAGAATGCCATGAATTCTCAGTACAAGAAAATCCTTTCTTTCTTTCGTTCTTGGGTCGTTTGCGGCATTTATGATACCAAATTCCTCCCACGAACTGGAAACAAGAAAATAACGAGCCAAAGTTTTAATTAAAGGTTCTGCACCTCTTTAACACCTTTCAGTATTTCACACACACCTTAGAAACAGGACGAAAAGATAAAATAATCAGGCATAATGTTAACTAAATAACTACTACTATATGTATTTTAAAAACCATACAGACAATTACACCCTAAGGAACTCTTGGCGAATACTCTTTCTAGGGCAGGGAGGACAAAGTAGCCGTTCAGGTTTTGTTTAGGCACCAGACTTGCATTAGCTTGATGACACTAAGAGAATCCCTGAAAACTTCTGTTAAGCCCCTCGTACACGATTCAATAAACATTGAATCAAATTCTTGAACAAGCAGTTGGATGAGTGCGTACACGATCCAACTGGAATAATCAAAGGGTTGTATTCAAGTAGTGTTGAAAGTTCTTGGATGGTGCTCGTACACGATTCGATAAGTTAAGTGGAAGTATGAAGGAGTCAAAAGCACATGAGTCGATTTGCTCTTTCTGCGTTGAAAGCGGGAACATGGAGGGAATGTTAAACATGATATGCGTCGCTTTTAATAAAATAATAACCTAATTAACGGCTGCGATTCCGTAGTTGGTGATGCCTCAAACATCTACTTTTATTGCTTTATTCAAAACCCTTTTCAATTCTTATAAGTTTTTATTTATTTCCGGTTACACGCACTTCTATAAACATCTAACGACAACTAACAATCCAAAGTGAAAATGCATATTTTATTATTATCTCGTTACATACGCACTCCAGTTGATCAAGATAGCGCCATGTGGAGGCATACTAATCGTGACACTTCGTGTCGGAATACATTTATTTGCGTTCATTACTACATGCAGAGATTGTAGGGATGCGGCGGAATATTAATAGCATTGCGTCGTATTATGAATAACACATTATTTGCTACAAAAATCATGGCCACAATGTTGAATAAGCAAAGGCGGGTTAAAGAAGGTTAGATTTATTATATGCCATGCATGGTTTAATGTGCTCGCTCACCAACGTGGAAGCAGCCAAGTAGTTCCAAGTACTTTTCGCTATTTCATGCACGGTTTAATGTGCTCGCTCACCAACGTGGAAGCAGTCAAGTAGTTCCAAGTACTTTTCGCTATTTCATACACAAATTAATGTGCTCGCTCACCAACGTGGAAGCAGCCAAGTAGTTCCAAGTACTTTTCGCTATTTCACTCTAATTTAATACTTCCATGACTCGAAACCTTGTTATATTTTAAGTTACAACACTTTCACATACGTTGGAAAAGATGACATTGTTTTGTGCCGTATAGTAAAGTGTACCCAGATACTTCTATGTTTAGCAGCTTTGCACTTCCTACATACAGTAAATAAAAACTCGACCTTTCCACATAAATTATGAGCAACTCAGTGGCACTTTAAATATTAATATCCTACTGCTTCTAAATACAATACAAACTTTATTAGGAATTATAGTAAACCCTCTGTATCAATTTATATTGCAAAAGTGATTGTACAAAAACTGCAGAAGAAACATCAGGTACACTTTACCTCAGCAAGATGCGATGGAATTTCTTGTAGCGACACTTTATTTTATTTTATTTAGATTTTCTGATAATATCTTTATTTCGCATCATAAAAACAAGGGCTTAAAAATTCCCTGCTCCATGTTCACATTTCAATTTTTGCATTTCGGAAGCACAGTTGTCACGTGTACAAGTCACCAGCGATGTGATTGGTAGATCACTGCGTTGAATTCAATAAAAATAGGACAGGTTCTAAATAGGACGAATTGGGTGAGAAGACTTGAATTCAAGAGATTTCCTGTGTGGAGTCTCTGACTCGTGACGTCATTTTCATCCAATTGCTTGTTCAACGCTCTTGTTCAAGCTTTATTGAATCGTGTACGAGGGGCTTTAGTGTAGCTGGTAATAGGAATGAATCCTGCGTTCAACTCCAGTGTCTTTGTTTATGAACTACATAAAAACATTTCCCTTCATTATGAATGCCTCTTACTCAATTATTTTCTTACGTCCAGTAGTATTTTTTCGCACTCCGTATTCAAGTATTTCAATGAACACTCAGATTCCTATAGCGCATGGGAAAATTCACTGCAGGTACAAAAGTTAAAGATAGGCGGCTGCAAATTATGTTTGCGTGTCGGCGGTGAAGCACAAAATCAATTATTTATTATTTATAGAAATCTCTGATACAGAAAAAACTGTTATTGGAGCTCTGGAATCTTTACGATCAGCGCCACGTGTAAGAAATGTGATAGCCCGTATAAAGAATGTGAGAGGGAGCTGGAATCGAGAACTTAAATCTTTGTGTGGACGTTAGACAACTAAGATTCATCCATAAACTCTGAAATGGAGAAATTTTAAACTCAAATTAGATCAAATAGGAAAGCCCTCTTAATTGAAAAAATAGATTCTAGACAGCTTTGGAAAACTACGCTAAAACCCAAGGCCTGAAGACATGTCTACTTGAATTAGCATAGCTATATTAAAAATTTTTATTAAAAGGTCTTGTTTTTCAATATGAATTCAGTAATTTGTTAACTTTATTTTTGTTGCAAACTGGAGACAATTATTTTTCATTTATCTAATAACTATGTTTCATAATTAGCTATTTTTGATGAGACTATATTTTTTAGGTCTCTAAAGCCAAATCTTGTTGATCTACGTTCCAATTAATAACTGAAAAGCACGGTTGTTTTGAGTCAGAAAACGTACAACTAAAGCCAGTTAATCTGTAAGCTGCAAAAAAAAAAAAAAAAAGTATCACGAAGGCTTTCTCAGGCTCCTCTTACATCTTCTATAATTCATAAATTCAAATTGCATCAACGTCATAGGAAGAAATTTAAAGCAAGTCTGTTAGAATCATCATGTTCTTGAGTATCAAAGTATCAACTAACAATTTTGAAACATGTGTAATTACTCAGATACAAGTTCATCACACTAGCACCAAGCACTGACAATATTTACAGTTGTTAATTCTAGAAAGTTTTCGCGCTATAATTTCATTTACATAAAATTTATGTTGGTTTCTATCTCTGTATAACTTGAAACGCTAAACCTGGAGAATAATACATTTCTCTCTCTCCCTCCCTCCCTTTCTTTCTTTCTCTTTCTTTTTCAGTGTGTTTGTGTGTATGTCTAACTGTGTGTAAGTGTATGATAGTACTGTTATTGTGTTGTACAGAATACGCAACACTTGTACGCAACAATGGAACAATTAAGCTACGATATAATCTCCAGATTAGAGCACAACACCCGTGATAAATTCATCAGGCTCCTTGTTTTCCAGCAAAAGACAAAAGATACACCAAAAGCAATTTTCGATTTAATTTATGCACGCTTGCAGCATCTTTTCGCGTGGTGGTATCTGTGCCATTGAAAAAGCACCCCCCGTAAACCCTTTCCTCGCCCCCACCCCTAACAACCTAACTTTTCTCTTGAATCAGTGTTACACACCCTCGAGGCATGGAATTTTGGTAAAAGAAGGAATTCTAATAACGCATCCTCCAATCCTTAAACCACTTTTCCTTTGCCTCATCCCCGTTCCTCCGATTTACCCCACTCTACCCCCTTTTCTCAGCCTCAATCCCCGTCCCAAGACAGTAAAGAATCTAGTATCTTTTCAGCATTGACTTGAATTCCACAGGAGAAAATATCTTTCGCATGTTTTCCTTATAAAGTCACTATGAGTTCGGTTCCCAATATAGAAACTTAAAAAATAGAGTTTAGGAGGAAAATCTACCTTCCAAAAAATTTTACTTTAGAGATACTAAAAAAAGTCAATAAAAACGAGCATAGAATGTTATTATTGAATATTCACAGGGGAATTGACTCACTTGAGTAGCAGAACTTTCTGGTAGCTTCCTTACACTTAAGATGCTTGTATTAAAATGCTGCAGGGGATTTTGGGAGTTATTTATTTTTCTTGATATTCCGTGAAGATTAAGGACGTTTTGTGGAAAGATTTTTTTTTAAAATGTTCAATATTACTAATTTTATGATCTAGGAATATAAATAAAATGTTTCTTTATTTGATTTTTTAAACTGAGGAACATATGATAATCATAAATACGAGGTTTGGTCTTTTATTAAGCGGAAATTAAAACTTGCATTGTAAGCTTTACATTTTTTTAAGGTACTGTATTCTCAAATTTTGCCGTGTCTTTGGAAGAAGACAGGGAAAAATATTATAACTTTGACCTTAATTTGTTAACATCTTGGCATTTACCTAGTTGAACTGAGGGGAAATCAGGATGGTTGTCTTTAGCATGATTTTAATTTGTTACAAATCATTAGTACTATCCGTAGGCAACGCCCCTTGCTATTAGGTCACAAGGACTGAAAAACGATTTTTGCAGGTCTCTGTTAATCATTTTCAAATATAGGTTAATATCGTTAAGAAGGTTTCATCATCTTCGCTGTCATTCGCTAATATATAGAATGGCAGTAACGACAGTTCCAGCAACAGGGTTCGGAACTATTTTGACGCCTGAGGATTGAATGAATATCCATAGGAATTCTTATAAAGATACGACAATACAATCCTCAGGTGTCAATTTACAGTTAGCATTCCTCAGGTGTCAATTTATATCCATAGGAATTCTTATAAAGATACGACAATACAATCCTTAGGTGTCAGTTTACAGATAGCATTCCTCAGGTGTCAATTTATATCCATAGGAATTCTTATGGAGATACGACAATACAATCCTCAGGTGTCAATTTACAGATAGCATTCCTCAGGTGCCAATTTATAT
>JAGDQP010002461.1:54471-104536 GCA_022664845.1 Lepisma saccharinum
AAACAGCAGCTCATGATAGGGAAAAGGCAAATAATTGCAGTTAAGAGACCAGACGGGACCGTAACACGAAATAAGGAAGAAATTATAAACATATTTGAAAATTTCTACAGAGAATTATACTACTCCGAGGAAGAGCTAGGAAATCAAGACTCAGAAAAAAATGATGTAGATGTCCCAGATATAATGAAAGAAGAAGTGGATAAAGTACTTCGAGGGATGAAGAACGGAAAATCGCCAGGAGAAGATGGACTCACAGCAGGGATCTTTAAATGGGAAGGTGAAAACATGAAAGAGGAACTTGCTAAATTATTCTCAATGTGCCTGAGGAAGAGAGAAATACCCTCAAGTTGGAATAATGCTGTTATAATTTTGTTGTACAAGAAAGGGGACAAAGAACGCGTCGAAAACTACAGACCAATAATTTTACTGTCAGTTCTATACAAAATGTTCACCAAAGTTATTTTGAATCGTATTGAACGAGACTTAGATTTTAACCAGGGAAGGGAAGAAATCGGATTTCGTCGTCGATTTAGCACAATGGACCACATACAAACATTGAATGAAGTTATGGAAAGGACTAATGAATGTTTGGGATTTGTAGATTTTGAAAAAACTTTCGATTCGGTCTCTTTGTCAGCAGTACTTAAATCACTTGAACATCAAAGCATCGAAAGTGCATACATCAAGTTGCTGCGAAACATTTACTCGACTGCCACTTCTGTCGTTAGACTGCATCAAGACAGTGAAAATTTTAAAGTTGGAAAAGGGGTAAGGCAAGGAGATTCAATTTCTCCAAAACTGTTTTGTGCGGTCCTGGAGAGAGTGTTCCAAAATTTAAACTGGGATGAAGTTGGAATTAAAATTAATGGCGAATATCTTCATCACCTACGGTTCGCTGATGATATGGTCCTGTTTGCTTCAAGTGCAGAAGAACTACAAACCAGAATGGAAGAACTGAGTAACGAGAGTTCGAAAATCGGCCTTAAAATGAACTTAAGTAAAACAAAAGTAATGTACAACCAACATGCTGCAAAGAAGGAAGTGAAGATTAACGGAGAGACAATATTCATAGTTGATGAGTATGTTTACCTAGGCCAGCTCAAAACATCGAATGCAAAGTTGACTGATGAAATAAATAGAAGATGTAAAATGGCGTGGAGTTCTTTTGGAAGACTACACTTTATTTTCAAAAGCAAACTACCAATGTATCTGAAGCGTAAAGTTTATAATCAATGTGTCTTTCCTGTAATGATGTACGGGTGCGAAACTTGGACATTGAATGCGCAAACGACTCAAAGATTGAGAGTCACACAAAGAGCAATGGAGAGGTGCATGCTAGGAATAACCAGGAGGGATATTAAGAGAAATGAATGGATTCTCGCACAAAGGTAGAGGATGTAATCAAGACTGCGAAGAAGATGAAGTGGAGATGGGCCGGTCACATAGCTAGACGAACAGATGGAAGGTGGACGACAAATGTACTACAGTGGATTCCTGGAGAAAAGAAACGACCGAGACGACGTCCAAATGTAAGATGGGTATATATATATATATATATATGCGCGTTTGTGTGTGTGTGTGTGTGTGTGTGTGTGCGTGTGTGTATTTCCTCCTGTTTAAATACTGGTAACATATGGGGCATCGTTAGTAAATCTTCTTAATAGCGTTGGCGCAGCATTCGGGAGGTCATTAGTTCTATCCCAGCGGTCGACCATCCTGAGTGAGGTTTTTCAGGCATTTCCTCAGTTACACCAGCAAATGCTAGGTGTACATACCCTTCAACATAAACCCTGGCCGACACCTTCCCGAATTCCGGCCCGAACCTTAGATAGCTAAAGGCCACAAATAAAAAAAAAATCAAATTTAAATAAACTACAATGGATGAAAATATCAACCTAGATGGGGGACTCAGCAACCCTAGTCTACTCCCACAGTAAGAAAGGAAAGTAATAAAATTTGGAAGAAGGAGAGAAACGAACCACAAATAATGTAAATTCAATAGAAAAAGATGACTAGTCGAATGATTAGTAAATGAATGCTTACCAACAGGACCACCGTTTCTAAATCATATTCATTAGTTAATCCAGAGATCGATCTATTCGTATGATATAAATAGATTATCTTCCCTTTTTTGTATGGTTTTATTAGAGGTTTCCCATGTCGATAATGAAACAGGCGGGGAAGTCAGAAAAAATCTCTCTCTTTCATGTTACCGCCAATGTTTATGTAATAAAAGCTTGTACAAAGAAGGAAAAAAGGAGGTTTTGTAGCCAGTCTACCAGGAAGGAGGGTGGTGTAGGAAAGTAGATAGGTAATAGTAGTAGCAGTAGTAGCTGTTACGTCATCTGCGGACTGGAAAAAAAAGAGAGAGAGAGAGACCTACTGACTGAACAGAACTAAACTCATGGAAGCTCACGGTTTGAGCAAAATGGGGAAATAAGAGACGACGCCAGCCGCCCAAAAAAGATAATTGGAAAACAACAGCTACGAAATTACGATGTAACAAGCGAAGAAGACGAGATTTTCATACAGCTATCTACGAAAGCAAATGGCTATTCTAACACAATCAATTTCTCGGATGAAACAGTGTTGGCAGATCTACAGATGTATTTTACCAGCTGTTAACAAGAAAAGTAGTATATATATTATTATGTGCTTATGTTGTCGGGAAAGATAAAGAAGACGAATGGCAGTTAAGCTTTTTATTACGTCAACAACTTCTGCTGCTGTTACTACAGGTACTATAAAAATATACCACTCCTTTCGCTGCAACTATTACTAGGTTGCTGATACTACTATTAGTACTAGTTTTAGCCGTTGGAATAGTTTTGGTGACTCAAGTCGTCAAATTACATGTTAGGATTTAAAAAGATGGCAATGTGAGTGCAATACTACCGCTTTTACAACTATATTATAGTTGCAACGATATGTGGTATTCAATGGAAATATATTCGATCATTTTCGATAGGTTGTTAAAATTCCTTATAAGAAAAATAACTCAGAAAAGTACTAATGTGATCGTGATTTTTTCAGAAAATAACGTCAATAGGACAATAGCTTGAAACTTAGTTGGACGTCATTACATGACAATTCTCTGACGGTAAATGGGAATCCTTTACAAATATATTAACATGGGATTTAAATGTGTGCTGTCCTGTTAAGAAATACAATATTAAAATGAAATCACATATGAATAACATTAATAAAGACAAAAGACTACTTTCAACTTAAAACAAAAAAAAAATGAATGAAATGTATCTCAAGTATAAAGAAACGAAAAAAGAACATTATAAGGAAATGTATAGACAATATAAAACTTCCTATAGGGCAAATGTAAGCAAACTAAAGGCGGAAAATGTCACAAAAAAAATTGTAGCTCTGATAATATATCAAGGAGTTCATGGTCTTATGTAAATAATCGTAGAAACAACAAAATAGATGAAAAACTTACAAATATAAGGACTGAACATGATGGTAAGTTCATCAATACAAAATATCCTTTGGCGTATCCCTTGCCAATACTGTTACAATACAAAATATTTGGCATGTAGATAATAATTTTGAATTCCCTATACTCTAAATACCTAGGTAGATCATATAAATGTTTTAATTGATATCTTAAACAATAAACATTCATCTGGTTGGGATGAATTTTCTAATTTCTTTCCCTCCTAAAGATGTGAAATTAGAATTGGTACCTATATTGACACACTTAACCCTATAGATGGAGTATTCGCTATAGTATTATTAAACTTTCAGTAATTAGACAAGTACACAAAAAAAAATTTAGAAACAAAAACTAGAGAATTGTAGACCAATATCGTTCACATTCACTTTCAGTAAATAATAAAAAAAAAAAAAAGTTCTCCAACATTGTGTACTACACTACACTTCGGGAATAACAATATTCAAAGTGACTTTCAGTATGGATTTAGAGCTGGTAAGGACACGATAACAGCAGTGACAAAATTTTACCATAAAGAATTAGATAAATTGGATGAAGGATGTAAGATTGCGGGCTTATATCTTGACCTCTCTAAGGCGTTTGACAGAGTGCATCATGAAATTATGTTGTAAAAATTAAATAAATATGGAGTCATGGGAAAATTATACAATATTGTAGAGTCGTATTTAAGGGATAGGGAACAATCTACTAAAATAATAGGTGAAGAGAATAATGTAATAAGAAGAACGAGGTCACATAGAAGAAAGGCTGGTTTAGGTGTTCCACAAGGCTCAATCTTGGGTCCATTCTTATTTATATGCTATGTTAATGATTTTCCTTGTTCTGACAGATATCTTGTCACAATGTATGCAAATGATACTTCTAACCTACTGTGGTCTCATAACGTAAGAGATTTGGAAAAACAGATAGAGAGTTTTACGAAGATATTCATGAATTATTTTAAGCAAAACAATCTAAAGATTAACACGGACAAAACTGAACTAGATTATTTTGATCTAGCTGGAAAAAAAAAATCTCTGTAACAGACCATAACACTTGTGTTGATAGTAGCGATTCTTGCAAGTTTCTTGGGCTGTATGTAGACAACAAATTTACTTGGAAAAATCATATTGAACATGTTTGCACAAAATTAACTGCAAATATGTACTTATGAAGGAGACTTCCTGTTTATCTACCTACAGAAATACTAAAATCAATTTATTTTGGAGTGATTTATCCTTATTTGTTATATGGTCTCTTACTCTGGGGTAGTGCCTGTGGAAGTAAAAAGAGATTTTGTTCTACAGAAAATGGCTATCAGAACAATTGTTTAAGTAAACAGGAAACATTCTTGTAAAGATTTATTAAAAAAAAAAAAAGAAACATTATATGCAATGTTTGTATGTCAGATAATGAATTTAGTAAAAAAAGACAACGGTAAGAAATGAAGTAGTTCACAATTATTATACCAAAAGTAAAGAAAATATGCAGTCACCGAGTAAGTAGAAGACTAGAAGCAACAAGCAGAAATCTCTACTTCAATTCAAGGCACATTTTTTTTTATAATAAGTTACCTGCGTCAATAAAGAAACTAGAAAGTAGACAGTTTAGCAATACCCCCAAAAGACCTCTGGTACGAAAGTGTCCATGTGACCTCACTTTTGATTTCACCAGTTAGCATATTGAATGTACATAATAGAAATGTGTATAATACTTATGAAGTCAAATATATGTAATACATATGTAAACTATAGATTCAACAGACGATATTCATGCATTCGTAATGTTACGAACAATAAATAATTTAAATTTAGTTATCGGTGTATTGAACTGTCTCCTGATTGTGTAAATACACTATAGTTTAAAGCAAACTCCGACTGTTTTGAAACATGCCTTGCTTCATTGGCAAGGAGAAATCGTACTGAATAATTTTAATTAGGAAATATAGTCAGAGCGTGAATAAGATAAACTGTATACACCAGGGTGCGACATCGCTAAGAACTGATGCGGGTAGCTTATATGCTCGGCATTTATGAACTACACTGACAATTTCGAAATACGAGGAGCATTCAGAAAGTAATGCCTCCAAGCCCACTACTTGGCCAATAGTAAGGCATCGCCTTTGAGGCATTACTTTCTGAATCACCCTCGTATGAAGCTCTAAAGTGCATTTTTTTTTACGCTTTCGGTAACCTGTACCTCCAAAACTACGCACATTTCGAAAAAAATTGTCAGAGAAACTTTGATCTTGTTTCGATGTGAGGAATCACCTCCAGAAGTTTGTTGGTGTAATTTTAAAACACCCTGTAGAGAGACACAGACAGCGTGGTGGAAAAATAAAGAAGTTAAAATGATAAAATATAGCATCATGTAGTGGGGCTCAAAACAAGAGCCGAACTCAGGAAATGAATTAGAGAAAAGTTATAAAACTACATAAGAATTAACTTAATGATGAACATTTTCTTCGATGTCGACTTTGAAGTTGAATTTAGTTATGGACTTCTGACGATTTTTCGTTTAAATCATTCTTCGATGTGTTTAATATAACTTTAAAATGTATATTTTTATATCATAGTAACCCCACGAACAGATTTTCGTAGGAGGGAAAATTAATAGGCAGAGTGTTGGTGGTGGTGGGGGAGATATCCCCCAATCCCTTCAAGATTTCGCACCGTTGAGAGAAATGAAACAAATTAATGTGGAATTCGTTACTTCATGATGTTCAGATATTATTTACATAGTTACCAGGTATATAAATCTAGATATTGATACTAACATTATGAAGAAAATATAATTCCACTTCCATTTTAATCTATATATTTAAAATAGTTTCATATTTTTTTTTTGTCCAGGCGCCCAGCCATTTGTACAGGAACGATTTCTATTTTCTTTTTTCTTTCAAAATGTTCGTATTTACGTCTAGACATTTTATGAAGCATTGTCATCCCTTTTCCCTCATCATCTTTGAATAGAAGAGGGTAACAATTTTCTCCCTATGCATTTCTTATGGAAACTATTTCCACACAACTTTTGTCCAGTAGTCCAGTCATTTCTACTCGACCGATTTGCCTAAAATCGTTTCTGAGATATACGTATTTACGTCTATTTATATTATCAAGCATTTCAGTCGTAGAAGTATTCCGGGTTGCCCAGTTCTCAGTGATGTCAATCAATTTTTAAATTACTTCCATATAGTTAAACTTATCCGCACCAAACTTTGCATACACATTATTCGACACTGTAAAGCAGTACTGTGGGTGTCCCGTCCTCCAAGCACCCAGTTGTCAATGTTACCACCTTTCTTTAAAAATGTAACTTATACAAATGTCTACCTACCCATTGATTTAGCCTACACCGAATTTTGCATACATGCGCACTAGGTACTGGGACAGGTCATGCAGGTACTCCAAGCGCCGTAGTTGTCAGTATTGCCAACCAATTGAAATTTAATATTTCAAACTGCTTCAACATCGTTGGATGTATCTGCAGCAAACTTGGCATTTCGTAACTGGGAGAGATCAGAGAGGTACTCCGGGCGCTGCCGGTACCACAGTTCTTAGTGTTGCCAACCAATTAAATTTTTAACATTTCAAGTTGCATTTACATCTTTTTACGTATCTGCATCCAACTTCAAATTACGTACTGGAACAGATCAGGAACAATTCTCAGTGTTGCCAACCAATTTTTAAAATTCATTTTTTTAATGGCTCATACAATTGATGTATACGTTATTCGACACCACAGAAATAATACTGTGCAAGTACTCTTATCCTCCGACGGTCCCAGTAGTCAGTGTCTCCAACATATTTTTAATAGCGCGGGCGAATACCGCGGATTTATATTAGTTTCATAATTAAATTATTCTAGACGCTTTCTCCTTGATAATCGAACAAGGCACATTCCGAAAGCGTCGAAGTTTACTTTAAACTATAAATGTTTGTATTCAACCCAACTTAGAGCGTGTGATCAAAGCTCAGTTGATAGAGCATTGGTTTCGCATTCGGGAGGTTCGATACCAGCGGCCAATCATCTTGACTAAAGTTCTTTCTAGATTTTTCCCCTCAGTCACTCGAGGCAAATGCCAGAATATTACCTTCAACTTAGAAAATGGGCGACTCCTTTCTCCCCCTGCCCTATTTTCCCCCTTAGCCTATAAATGTATAAAGGTTACAAACAACTTAATTTTTCAAAGTTTTAATGTGTTTGAAATCAGAAGAATTTGAATAGAATTGAATTGATTAATGAACTTTACGTAATTTTGACTCACAGACCGGAAACTTGCAGAGTAGAGTGACCTCTATCATTATGATTGACCGACGAATTTAATTGAGAAAGAGAAGCAAAATATAAAAAGAGAGAGAGAAAACTAAAAGAGAAAAGGGGAAAATTCGAAGAAGGAGAAGAAGAAGAAGAAGAAATAAAATAAAATGAAATTGAAACTGTGAGCATGCTTCTTCATATTTTTACAACAACATATACTTTTGTTATCAAAATAAAAAACATAAAAAATAGTACTATCTCACTACCCCTTTCCCTTTAGTCGCCGTGTTGAGTGTTGTATCTATATTCAGCAATTTCATAGCCAAATTTCCGTCATTTTGGCTTATATGGGTTATCCGGGAACAAAAGTTAACATCTACTTTGGGAGGGGAGGACGGGAGGCTACAAATCTATTATGGAACAATCCTCTATAAACTTCCACATATATATTGTGAACCGCTTTCAACCCTTTCCGTACTTTTGTTTGGTTCTCTGTTATATATTGAGATTCTGTACTGCTGTGAAAGGACTATCTGTGTGTGTGTGTGTGTGTGTGTCAGTGTTATAGAGCCTAAGATACTTTACGACTAGATACACACACATATACATATGGCCATAACATACATACGCAGAGAAAAGCACTTTGAAAACACAAACAATAAAGATAAATTTCTGTCCGTTGTCATTTATTGTCTGAACATGTAGAATCATTGTTATGGAAATAGGTCGAACTCCCGACCGAAATGGACAGTTTTTCAATGCAGATGCCGGGACCGGGTGTGAGTCGAGTCGAAGAGAGTAAAGAGGGATGTATGTATGTATCTGGTTTCTGAACAACGGCAATATAAGTCAATATTTACATGTTACGGATCTTAGTTACAATTCTGTTTATAGTTTTGCCCGTCCACAACATGTATCGATCAGAAGGCTATGAATTCTTAATCATGCTTATAGCACTTGAACAATACGGAAAATAGCAAATATTTTCCCACGCTTTTTTTCCCATGCCTTTATCACGGTACTCAAAAGGGAAATACACTTACGAGTGATACAAGTGACATGTTGTAGAGCGATGGAAATAAACAATGTATAACACGTTTTGAATTTAGTAGTGCTATGTAAGCTAAAGAATGACAAGTGAAGTGGCTATATTATTAACGTACCGAGTCTAACAAAAGTCTAAAGCGTCTGAGTTGCTTAAAAGTCATAAATAAATCCAAGATTTAAAGGAGAAATGGAGTAAATGATTGGTGAATTCAGTGGTTGACAAGTAAAGGAAG
Organism: Lepisma saccharinum; assembly: GCA_022664845.1. NCBI lineage: Eukaryota > Metazoa > Arthropoda > Insecta > Zygentoma > Lepismatidae > Lepisma > Lepisma saccharinum. The sequence continues at coordinate 63,457 of JAGDQP010002461.1, forward strand.
GTAGGCATTGTATCGAGAAGTTGATTTCTGGGGGGTCGGGGGGGGGGGGTCTGCACCTTCAATGGTGGTTCGAGGTCTGTCAGAGTGTGAAATTCACAGAAAATTTCATATAATTTTACCTAAAATGATACTAATTTTACAAAAAGAAATTTTGAATTCAGGTGGGGGGGGGGGACCTCCTTTCTAAATACTTTCCTGAAGGAAGGTAAATATGGAACTGATTCAGTAACATACTTCACAAAATTCAAATTATTGGTAGACCAGTGTTACATTAACTATCGGTGAAGCAGGGGGACCTAGATTCAATTCCCAGTTTCTGTATCATTGAGCAATGGCTATTTATTCTTTTCGTTCTTCCAACTTACGACAACGGAAAAAGCTACATAACTTGCATTATTATTCATTATTGCACTTTCTGCCTTCATTATTGCACCTTCCTTTAAGTGGCCATTACCATAAACCTTTATGATGTCTTTTTTTAGTCTGGATCACAATTTTATTAGCCATTGTTGCACTACATTCGTTTGTTTTACCTGATTTCTCCATGTTGCTCCACCTTACTATATCTGTTTATGAAAATCATACATTTCTCTGAACATATAACGACAAACAACATCTTATATTAACCACGGAAAGATTTTGTTTCCTTAGTTTCTATGATTAAAAAAAAATTGTAGCCACACAAGAATTTTCATATTGTTGGCAACACTGAGATTCCAGAGCTCCCGTGTAAAATCAATGCATTGAAAGATGTGAAAGCTTTACGTAAGAAAGAAAAAAATCCAGAAAGGAGAAAATGAAAGAATCTTGATGCTTCTGGCAATGAACGGTGGAAAGATCTTAAAATATTCAAGATGAGGACAAAAACTAGCTCCAGAGGGGGAGGCAAGAAGGCCCAGCCTCCTCCTCCCACCTCTACATCCTCGACTCTCCCCACCTGCTGCTTCCAAACACTTCTTTGCTCAGTAGAGGTATCTCTCGAATATTAATTCTTCCTAAGAAATTTGTAATCACAGAAAACATGGCGTGGAGGTAATTCATTTTCTTTCTCTTCCTCTCCTTTCCTCGCTTCAACCCAAAATTCTAGGAAAACTTCTCCCCCTATCGAATTTCACTCAACTCAAATCGCTTGACCTCGAGAGTTAGTCTTCCTCAAATTCTCTTCAAGTAAGAACTTTTGGCAAAAACATTTGTGTTTGTTCCGTTTATTTGATTTTCGCAAAGTTCCTTTCCTATTATTTTTTTCTTCGTTAGAAAAACACGAAAATTTCATCTAATTTTGAAGTGTTAGTTTCTTTATCGTCTATTTTACTCAAAGACAAAAGAATTTTAAGTTGTTTTTTTTATATAAAACAAGAACAATAGAATTCCAATTCACACACAAATATTTATTTAATTGAATTTATAATATTAACATTTTTCTTAAGTCAAAAGAGTAGTCTACATCCTCATTTTGATGGTTGGAAAATTTGTAACTTAAATTGCACAAAGCAAAATTTTATGGTACGCTCCAAGTAATTCTTCTTACAGCAGAAAGTTAAAAACGAGTGGAACTATTTCCGATAAGTTCTATCGATCTCAAATAAAGTTAAATGTTTCTCTTATACAGTGTGTCTTAGAACAACCGGATCAAAATGATATAGACGATAGAGAGATCTAAGGCAAGTAGCTGTGTGTGATTTTTCGATATATCGATCGATCTATATTTTAAAAAATAGAAACGTTGATATCGAGGAAAATTGTAGATATATCGATATTGAACGACTTTTGATATAATCAATATTTGATTTTATTTTTTACGAACTTTCGATTTAAAAGATATTCGATTTCGAAAGATTTTTCGATATAAACGATTTGTCTGTGTTTGTGTGTGAGAGAAAGAGAGGGGGGGGGGAATTGCAACGAAAAGACGAAACACAATATCATTTTGTATCACAAGAAAATATTGAAAATGTGGAAATGTTATTTTTAAAGAAAAAATCTTTGGTGCCTTTTTGTAATAGATAACGTTTTATTCAGAGATTTTTGCGAATCTCCCACAATGGGATGTCATCCTCAAAATTCTCAAACACGACCTCGAACTTTAAGATTTTAAAGTTGATTAAAAAAAACCCTGCAAAATCCCACTTAAACCCTGTTAACCCCAATTTTTGTCTTTACAGTCCCCAAAATGCAAATCCGGGCAAATATATCTAGTTCTTTCTATTATTAAGTAGACCTATGAAAAAAATACTCGAGTTCCAACGAATAATATTGACAGTTTGCAACATTGGATTATGTGCTTCATATGATGGTCATCACTAGAGGCTATAATTTCCAATAAACTAACTTAGTGCCATAAAACACGGAATGAAAACAAAGCGTAAAGAAAACGAAAGGGATGGTAATTGGAGCAAACGGAACCACAGAAAAACATCAACATTTAAGGTTAATGTAAAATCACGATCTCTAACGATAGATGCCAGCACTATCTACGTATGTCTCTAATGTGTTTTTTTATCTTTACACGAAATTGCATTGTTGCTCCTATAAATTCAAGCCTAGATAGTTCTATCTGTGTCAATTATTTATTTTTTAATCATTGTTGAGATCTGTTCATTGTTGTAGTGAATATCCAAACTTATAGCAATGAAGCCCTTTCAACAATGAACAAAAAAGAGAAATTAAAAAATCGGCACGGATAGAACTCTTGAAATGGTTATGAACTTTTTTTCTGAAAGTTGAAACTCTCTAAGCTTGAATTTGTAGGAGCAGCATTGCAAACTCGTGCAACGAAAAATATACATTCGAAGCATACGGATGTAGTGTTGCCATCTAGCTTTAGAGTTCGATGATGTGACAGAGTACTCTCGTGAGAACTGATTAACTGTTTAAATATCTGGATATTTACTGAGTAAGATCATTAAGAACAGTATCCTTCCGGCGGTCTAGAATATAGAGTTCGTAAACAAAAGACTACATCGTACGTTATGGAACGTACTCGATGGTGCAACACGGTTTTAGTAAATGTCTATGCTCCGACCGAGGTGGCTAATGATAACGACAAAGATACATTTTATGAGGAGCTAGAAAGGTTGTTTGAAAGATTACGGAAATATAATACGAAAATTGGATCACGCATTGGCAAAATTGGCAAAACGCTAAACTAGATGGATCACGTGTTTAGTAGATAGAGGAAGACATACCAATGTCTTACAGAGGAACAGAAGGTGACACCGACCATCAGCTAGTAATCACAAAAAGGAAGGAAAAGTTATGCATCGCGAACAGAGAAAGCAAAGGATCAAAACAACTTAAATTCCAAGTTAAACGATTAGATAATCCAAACGTAAAAGCAGACTACCAACTCGAAATCTCAAATAGGTTCGAAATCTTAGCCGAGTCGAGTAATAATAAAGTTGAAATTAATAGTGAAATTGATGTAAGAAAGATGTCGGGGGCAATTCGTGATACAGTGAAGGGCGCAGCGAAGGAACGTGTCGGTGAGAAGAAACACCATAAAAACAAGCCTTCGTTTGTTGAAGAATGCCTTAAGCTTCATGAGGAACGAAGACAAACAAACAGCGATGGCTGAGTAATAAAAGCGAAGCAAACACCAACCACTACAGTAACGCCACACGCGGGTTCAGAAACAAAAAGCGAGAATATATGGCGGAGAAGATTCAGTAGATAGAAGGAAACGGGAAGACAAGGACAATACGAGATCTTTACAAAGGGGTAAACTCGTTAAGAAAAGGTTACCAGAAAGGTTAGGAATGATTAGAAATGAACGTGGAGATCTTCAGGCGAATCCGACTAAAATTGTCGATGTGTGGAAAAGTTATTTCGACAAACTTCTTAATGTACACAACGGGAAACAAACAGAGGAATTTGAAATCCATACCGCAGAACCGTGGATTCCCGAACCTAGCGAGATCGAGATCGAAATGTCGGTAAAGAAATTGAAAAACTTCAAATCACCAGGAATAGACAATATTCCAGCCGAATTCATTAAAGTGGGAGGAACGGCACTAATCAGGGAACTGCATAAATTGATAACCGCTATATGGAGAAAGGAGGAACTTCCAAAGGAATGGAAAACCTCAATAATAGTTCCGGTTTATAAAAAGGCGATAAACCTGACTGTAATAATTACCGTGGAATCTCGTTGCACCCAACATGTTACAAAGTATTAAGTAATATACTGCTAACTCGCCTAAGTGTACATGTAGATGAAATAATTGGAGATCACCAATGAGGATTTAGAAGAAATAGATCCACGTTGGAACACATTTTCGCCTTGAGACAAATCTTGGAGAAGAAATGGGAATACAATGGGACTGTTCATCAGTTATTCATTGATATTAAGAAGGCTTACAATTCTATCAAAAGGGAAAAGCTATACAGTATCCTGGTACAATTTGGAATTCCGAAGAAACTTGTTCAACTAGTGAAGATGTGACTCAGCGACCCCATAAGCAAAGTACGAGTAGGTCAGATAGTTTCAAGATTCGCAACGGATTGAAACAAGGCAATGCCTTGTCACCACTACTGTTTTACTTTGCTTTGGAATATGTGATTTTAAAAATAAAAAGGGGACAGAAAGGGACTAACATTGAATGGCTTGAATCAACTGTTCGTATACGCGGATGATGTAGATTTAATAGGGGATGATATAGAAGCACTACAAAGTAACACTGATGTCTTAGTAGAAGCGCGCGATGAGATAGGTCTACAGGTAAACATTGAGAAAACAAAATACATGATAAGCCGAAACACAGGAAATAACGGAAATAGGTAGATCTACACAACAATTAAAAATGAGAACATTGAGAAAGCAAACAAATTTTAATACTTGGGAGCATACGTAACAAGCAAAAACAAGGTAACGGAAGAAATAATATATCAAGGAAGTTGAAATTGAAAATATACAGAACAGTTATTCTGTTCGTAATACTTTACGGTTGCGAAAGTTGGAGTACGACTATAGCAGATTAACATAAATTACGTCTGTCTGACAATAACGTTCTTAGAAATATATACGGGCCGAAACGGGATGAGATGACTGGAGAATGGAGGATACTGCATAATGAAGAACTTCACGAACTGTACGACTCACCCGATGTTGTAAAAATGATGAAATCACGACGACTAAGATGGGCAGGCCTTGCAGCTCGGATGGGAGAAAAACGAAGATTATATTCTATCCTGGTAGGAAGGCCGAAGGGAAGGAGCCCGTTGGGAAGACCGAGGCGACGTTGGGAGGACAATATTAGAAGGGTTCTTCGAGAAGTAGGTGTTTGTGATGAAAACTGGCTTGATCTTGCCCAGGATAGATCCCGATGGCGAACGTTTGTTACTACGGCGATGAACGTGCGAGTCCCGTAAGCCATAGAATAAGCAAGGAAGTGAGATAATAGATACAGAATTTGTATTAAAAGCATGCAGAAAAAAATATTTTCGTATTTATAGATTCTTTGGGTTGAGTTACGTATAGTAGCATTCCTTTGTGTCAAATGGCAAATTGCAAAAGGATTGGAAATAAATGACAGACAACTGCAGACATGTCCACTGTTAGGTAGGAAAATATCGAGCGAGCGAGCGAGAGAGAGAGAGAGAGAGAGAATTTAATTTTCCCTTCATGGAACATGTGTATAAGATTGTCCCTTGTGTACGTTTACGTTTATATGATGCGTGTAAGCTATAATGTTGCAAGGCTGGGCACTTAATGAAATTCACCGTGCAATTAAATTCATGTGTTTTAAAATTTATAACACTTCGCATCATAAAGCCGCACCCATTAGTATTTTCAATGCTTCATATACGAATAGGTATTACGTTACTAATGAGAAACGCACATACACAGACACTCATCAGTGCGTACAATATTATATTGATAAATCTTCCTTTGCAGAAATACTGCAACATGGTAATTTAAATTTTATTTTTTATTTATTTTTTCCCCTAGTGGAGGAAAAGGGAGACTCATTTCTACTCGTTGATTCAGCAAATTTGAGCTACGGAGTTAACTTGGTGTACTGGCTATGTGCCTAAAAGTTATTAGCGTCTAGCCACAGGTCACTAGAAATAATGAAACCAGTAGTGAGATCTAGTAGACGTCTTGTTCGCTCAAAGCTAGCCAACAATCCTTAATACGCCCCACAGTTTTAACTCTACACCTTCTCCCATCAAATTAGTGTGAATCTCTAGCGATAGATGGCAATGTATTAGTATTATCATACATTTGCTATGTATAAAATTCAGACATCAAAACGTTTCCCATCAAATTAGTGTGAATCTCTAGCGATAGATGGCAATGCATTAGTATTATCATACATTTGCTATGTATAAAATTCAGACATCAATGGAAAGTCATATCTGAATTTGAATTATTATTATTATTTTTTACTTTTTATAAGGGGTGCTAGTCCTATAAGGTTAATATTCACTCATAGTCTGTCAACATAAACAAGAAACATTTATATTGTAATACCACCAAGGCCAATGAGACTGCCACGGAACAAAAATATATACATTCCGTAATACCACAGAGTAAATACGTATATGTACTGTATTTACTCTGTGGTAATACTAATGGATGGTGGCTCCATAGTCTAGTGGTTAGAGCGTTGGACTCTTGTTCGCGTGGTCCCGGCTGGAGTCCCAATTTTCGGCGTCCACCCAGCGTCGTGAGGAAAACTGGGGAGTCACGTGAGTAAAGACGTGACGGCCATTAGGTCTAGAAAGCCCCTAATACGCCTGTTCGTGCCTAGATGACGCGCAGCGCTGTCCACACTGCCGTCACTCATGTGGACGCAGTTCCACCAATCGCGGACAGATGGCGTTGGGGCAGGCTCAGGACCTATCGGTCTGTAACGCCGGTGGTTATTATTATTATTAATACTAATGGATTAAGAGACAGTTTTGAGAACCAATTACCAATAGTTTCAATGATGAACAAAAATTGCAATAGGTGTCTCTCTCTGTATATTGTTGAGCTATCTCGTTAAACATCTACTGAAAATATTAATTTAATTTTTGTTTTCCGTTCATTGTTCAATTACGAAATATATTATCATTATCATCTATTTGATAAGCTCTTAAAACAATATTAATTAATTCTATGATGATATTGAACGTAAATATAAATTCTGTAAATGAAAAGTATATGAATTTTGAGACCGTTACGTATTAACATTCTGACAAAAAAATTATGATTTAGATTGAAAAAGACTTAGAGAATTCAGATTTATTTTGAATATCAACGAGTTACATAATACTAGTTTGAGAACTTTTCAGATTGTTCTATCGAATCTTTCGTAATTCAAAAGAAAATTTATATTTTCAATAAAATGTTCAGCAAGATTGTTCATACGAACATATATAGGCTGCAAATACATCGAATCACAGACTAAAGTTAAATTAGTAAATTTTGCAAAATGAAAAGAATGGGGGTAACTTTCCGAATGTTGAGATCTGCAATGTTAGCAGAAAATGCCGGATTAAGACATAACTGGGAAGCGTAGTTTCGATCGTAGAGCAACGAAACTTTGAATGTACTTAAGGAACGGCTAGAGAAAGATACCGACAGGAATTTTGTTATCTGAGCTATGTATACATATTTTTGATAGATCTCCATTCCTGGCAGAAGATATAGGTAGAATTCAACCATCAATGGAGGGCGTAGTTTTCATTGTAGAATAATGCAACTTAGTACAGATCTTCACCAATACCAAAAGAAAGATACAAATGCAAGATTATTACTCCAAAATTTCTCTGTAAACACAAATGGTAGTTTTCATTCATTGATCTCTCTCTCTCTCTCTCTCTCTCTCTCTCTTTAATAGATGAAGGGATAGGAGAAGGGAAAGGATTCGGGTAGGTGTCGGCCAGGGCTTATGTTGAAGGTACCATCCCGGCATTTCCCTGATGTGACTGAGGAAAAACCGTGAAAAACCTCAGTCAGGATCGTCGAACCAATGACTTTCCGAATGCTACACCAACCCTCTACCACTGAGTTACGGCGGCTCGGTCGGTGCGCATCTGACTTTCGTTTTCATGATAAGAGTACTTCAGCAAAACTACATTTTTACCCACGATGAAAAAAACGGATGGATCTATTTCCTCCAAAATTGGATATCCCTCCATGTTTTAGCACTAGTATAGCTTTCAATTTATTACAGTTACCTTGGTAACGCGACTCATTTTTCAGAATTTATATTCATCTTTCACGTAAGAAAGATTAGACTACATTACTTCAAAGCTGGTATAAATTTTGAATTTATTTGATGGCCTTTATACGCATCTATGGCACAGATCGAAATAGGGTGGAAGAAAGGATGCGGGAAGAAGTCGACCAGGGCCTAAGTTAAAGGTGTGACTGAGGAAAACCCTGAAAAAACCTCAGTTAGGGTGATCGGCCGTTCGTATCGAATCCAGAACTCAACGCCGAATGTGATATCAACTGAGCCACGACTGCTCGATGAAAGTTAGTATGATTGTGTAGAGCTCTATACCCTCAAGACTTACACCAAATTAGATTCTTAACCGTTTCTACGGCAACGACAATCAATTATTAAAATCATGCTTGGATATTTCATAGGAGCGATTGTAGCCAAACGTCACATAACGATGTATGTATGTATTTTGCAGTTCCGAGTTCTGTAGACCTCTGAGAGGGGTCTTGGCTAGCGCGCGGGTATAAGTGGGAAGTGTAGAAGCAATCAGATAGAAATTGAGCTTTCACTACCTACCTCACATTGGCTATTAAAAGTGTCTTCCCACTCACGATCACGCTACAACTGCTCCCTACAGAACTCCCTACGGTTACAGAACTCAGAACCAGACTTTATAGGTTTTCTTCGCATCAGAATATTAACAGCTAACGTTGCTATGGTAATATGACTCAATTATTAAACACGTATTCGTAAATCATATGAGAACGATTAGACCAATTTGTCTCAGACTTGCTAATCAGATTGTTGAGAAGTTAGCATAATATTTTTGTTGAGATCAACACCAAATTAAATTACTGATCTTATCAAACACATAATGCTTTTCGTCCATTCGTCCAAATTTTTGTATAGAATTGCTATCGCCTACTAGTAAATATTCGGATCATTACATTAGGTATATGCTGAGAACTAAAATTATATGAATACTGAGGTCTCCACATCATGAGATCTATGCACAGAACTTACTTTCATAGACTGTTATATAGAATTAATAATAAATGTATATATATTTCTTCAGAAGGTCTCAACATTCACAAGTGGATGTTTGACAGTATATTTTTTTTTATTACAGAGCAGATAAATTCAGCTTCTGTGATTAGTTTAGCGAATCACGTACTAGTGTACGATGTATATTTACTTATGTGAGCAGCTGAATTTACCTTCAAGAGAAGAAGATTGCTACGAGTGACATCTGTTAGGAAATTCCATAAATTTGTGGAACTCAAGAAAAAATGCATAGAAATTTATCAATAAAAAAGGTATTTTTTTTGTCTAATGTCGTTTCTATTTGGAACTTCTACTTGCAATATTTCATCCAGGCGGAGTTGTATCATCAAAGTCCGCAATTGACAGCTGCTTTTACGCATATTTGTGTCAAGCTGCTTGATCGGAAGCAGCGCCATCTCTCTGACAGCCTGTCTGTCAATCGAGATGTGCAATGAGGAAGTTGAGTAGTGGAAAATTGAAGTAAAAGGCGTGTGAGAATATTCGCAGGGTTCTTTTTTTAAAAGCTAAACAGGTTTCCCTTTTATTATCTTTCGTTTCGTTATCTTTTTTATCTCTTTTGTTTCCTTTGTTATGATCAAAATCTATTTTCCTGTTTTGCTCCCTCCTGTTACAGAACCACCTGATACAACCATTTTATTTCCCTTTTTTTTTTTTCATGTTCTCTTCTTTGAGAAACAAGAAGAAAGATAGATGGATGCAGAGGGAGAGAAAGAGAGAGAGAGAGAGAGAGAGAGAGAGAGGCAGAGAAATCTTCGATAACTTTCTGTGGAAATGGAAATTCTACAACGTTTGAATTTCAGATATTCCCAGGTCGCTCACAGTCGTAACTCTTCTGGACCCCTCATTCTGTTTTCATCCCTCTCTTAATGCAGGGTTGCCACTATTATAACAATTATAGAACATTTATTATTATTATTGTTATTATTATTATTATTATTATTATTAGTAGTAGTAGTAGTAGTAGTAGTAGTAGTAATTTGAATTTATTTTATGACCTTCAAGCATCTAAGGTTCAGGCCACAATTGGAAAAAGAATCGGCCAGGGACTAATTGAAGGTATCATCCCAACATTTGCCTGGTGAAATGGAAGAAAAACCCTGCAGAAACCTCAGTCACGATGGTCGACCGCTAACATTGAACGCAGGACTTCCCGAATGCGAAACCACCGCTCTACCAGTGACAAGGGAACATTACCAACTGATCAGTCGATATAACATGAAATATTTTTTATTGTCTTTGTTCGAATGTATATATACCGGGAATAACACTAAAAGCCCCACGATCTGTCATATTATTATGTAATAATTATTTGAAATTGTAAAATTGGTCATATTTGCAGTGAGTAAAAAATAGCAGTACAGCCTTGTAGTTTACAAACCAACAAGGAAATAAAGTAACAAAGTACACAAATGCGGAATGATGGAAAATGGCTACATAATTATAATTATTTGCGATGCGAAATTTCAAATACTAAAAAATTCTTGAATTTCCAAACGTTGGTTAAATTTTTATTTGTTACAGGACTTAAGTATACAGCTGCAAAACGTCAGTAAAAATAACTACGACATCGTAACAGGTAGATCAAATCTGACACTCTTAATGACTTTCTGGGAACATTCTCGTATTGTTCGATATGCCACACGACCCACTTGCCATTTAAATAAATCCTCCATCCAATATGGCGGATTTCAAGATGGCGGCTACGTTGATGATATACATCAAAATGTAGCACTATTGCACCAATCCACGTTTGTGTACTACGATACTTCATTTCCTTGACGGTTTGTGAACTACAAGGCTGTACTGTTACTTTTTACTCACTGCAATATGACCAATTTTACAATTTCAAATAATTATAGCATAAAGATATGGCAGATCGTGCGTCTTTTAACGTTATTTCCGATATATGTACGTTCGAATAAAGACAATAAAAAATATTTCATTTTAATATCGACTGATCAGTTGGGGGATGTTTCCTCGTGAGCTACGGCCGCTCCGTATCTGCAACGGCAGTATAGACCGCATTCATCGTTTGCGAAGTTGAGCTGCGCATGTTGAGAATTTGCTGTGTCTAAACAAGACATTAGATTAATATGCCGCAACTAAGTATCGCATTGTTACAGTCGGAAGTGGCGTACATGCAAGCAAATCGATGAGTAATGTTGGTCATGGAAATGTCTCTCAGAGGTTTGCCATAGTGACAAACACCTACACTATTCTTTTATTTAGCAATTTCTAGATACAGCCCAATTTTGGTCATTGTGCACTGGACCTGCATTAAATCTCTACCTGAGAGGAATCGAGAAACCATTAATTATTTGAAGCCTTCCGAATGTCGTACAAAACTGCATTTATCAAGTTTTGGTCAAAATTCGACTTGCGCTTTTAGCTCTTAGGTACAGAAATAATAAGTGGCAGGAATTGGAAGAAATCTTCCCTTTATTCATGGTACCATCCTAACATTTGCCTCGTGTCATCGAATAAAGATAGGCAATCTATATAGCTCGAATGAAAAAAAGAAACATATCATATTCCATTGTAGTTCGGAAACCGTAGGGAAAGAGGCCGTTGGGAAGACCCAGACGTCGTTGGGAGGACAATATTAGAAAAGCCTGAGTCTGAGATGCCTAAAGGCCATAAACAAATAATTTTAATCTAATATTAAAAGGGATCCTCGAAATCTAGTATTCGTGATAAAAACTCATTTGGTCTTGTCCGGGATAGAATCCAATGCCGAACATTTGTTGCTGCGGCGATGAACTTGCGAGTTCCATAAGCCATAAAGTAAGTAGGTTAGTGATCGAAGAAAAAAAATCAGATAAAAGCTCAGTCTTTATTTTACTTACAGTCTAATTCTGAGTTCTGTAGCCGCGAGGGAGGAGTCATAGCGTGATTATAGGTAGGAAGATCCTTTTAATAGCCAATGCGACGTGGGTTGGGTAGTAAAAGCGCGAGTTCTTGCTGATTGCCTGTGCACTTCCCACTTCACCGCGCGCGCTAGCCAAGACCCCTCTCAGAGGTCTACAGAACTCGGAACTGCACAGTAATTACTTATTTTAAATGTTACTGATTTCTACTGTTACTGTCTTTTAAATGTTACTGATTTCTACCACGTCATTTTCTCAGCCTGGTATACTTACGGCGTGGCTTCCTTTTTGCATCAGTATTAAAACTTTTTATTGCAATAAGTATTTAGAAAGTGTAGGGATACTCTAAGAGGTAATCTGTTCTGTCAAAATGATTTCTAATATATTCTAAACTACAAGGCTTTATTTATTATATTAAAAACATTCCTTTAAATATTGCCTATTTCAAATACTCTTTAAAACAAGGTAACACAGCGAACTTACTGGCCTACGTGGTCCTTTGGTAATGTATTTAATAATTAATTTTATGAATTTCGAAATGACATTTATTTTCTTTCTCTCACTTACCGATACCAGTGGAGAAATACGTAAGTATATTGGTAAATTTAGTAATTCTGTCAGCAGTAGTAACAAGCAACTGTTTACTATAGATTTTGGGTACATATTTTTAGGTAACTTTTTTTTTAACATAGTCAATTAGATACGATATCCTGGAACAATTTGGAACTTCCAAAAATAAAAGTTGTGTAATTTGAAGTATTGTTGTCATAATTAATTGAGGTACTAATACCGATACGCATTGTCGATACTAATGTTAGAATTTGGTTTGCTACTAGTTGCAACTTCTACATACATTGGCTAGTTTTAGCCAATGACATCACACTTCATTGAATTTTTTTTCTGTTAGAGAATATAATAACAGGAACAGGAACTTTCTAAAAAATAATGAAATTAAAGGACAAACAGAATTTAGCGATTTGTCTGCCATCTTCTAGAAAACCAATCAAATATAAGATAACTGCTCCATGTGAATTCTTCATAGATGGCGGGGTAGCGTGGGGTGGGGTGTAGAGGAAGATTCGGAACTCCAAGCGTCGACTACAAGATTAGCACGCAAATGCGCTGTAATTATCTCAACAGCCAGTGTTTTAAATTGAAGAATTTAGGTTCTTCGCTCGTAAAACTCCTAAATAATGCTTTTATCCTTGTTATAATAGAATTCCACTTCTTCTTTCGAATCCTAAAAGTTTTGAAAATGTATTGAGACTTGTCACGAACTCTTCGGGTCAAAGACCCACCACATTTGGGTATATATAGATAGAGAAGCAATCTCTTTTTCTTTCACACTTTATATACTGTACATGCTTTCTGATTTTCTGAGATTCTTTAATCCTTTGTGAGTTACTACATTTATATTTTATGCACTGCAAAGTGAACGTAGTAGACTCTCTCTCTCTCTCTCTCTCTCTCTCTCTCTCTCTCACACACACACACACACTATATATATATATATATATATATATATATATGTATATGGTCGCACATACACTGTAAAAAGTAACAACACATTATTTTACACGCTTTCAACATGTTTTTTTCCTTAAAATCTCTGACTGCTAATGAAGTGCAAGGAATATGTACGAGGAGTTTCACTTCATTTTGAAAATTAATTCTGAACGCATCTGTTTCCATACTGGAATAGTTCGCTAGTGAATTATATTTGATGTCTTTAAAGAATCTTCCATTGTTAAAAGACATCCCAGTGATGTGTATTTTATGGATTGGAAGTGTACGGCAACTACCATTGTGGCTATTACATGATAGCCTTCCATAGCATAGTCCGTTCGGACTATGCTATTTGGAATATGCGTATCATATTAAAACTGATAACATGTGTTATACGATACGCATGTTATCAGTTAGACAGAGCACTAAAGGTCAGCAATATTCCTAATGTGAGTTCTTCATTTTATATTGATTTGCACTCTACTAAATTCTTAAGAGACGGCTACACTAACATGTATAGATAGATCACACTGTTTTAGTGCACCAAAGTAGATAGATGTATTATGGTATAATTGGTAATATAGTATTATGCATATGGCATCCGCAACATAACACCCAGAAGATATTACTTCGATCACTATCATAGGATCAGAAGTTACAATATGTCTCTATTGTTCTTTGACATTATGAAGTGCCGTCCATTGCAGCAGATGCATTTTGAAAAATGACGTGTCCCCGTGTATTATTCAAGAAAGAGAAAAATAATTAGTACATGTGATATTTGTTAGACGATTTAAACGACACATCTTTAACAATCATCACCAAGAGTATATCAACAGCTGATACTGTTACGGTCTCCGTTTGTCACTTGTTTATTAAACTATTTATTCTGTAAATATTCTTCTTATTTATTAATCTCAGGGTTGATGAATATTACCGTGAGTCCCTTGATCTGATTATTTCAGTTCTTAATGCTCCCGTAGTGTAGTTAGGGTGCCCCACTACTGGAATTTGCCTACGGAGTTGGGGCTGCAACTAACAGGAGTCAATCTGATGTCACACCAAAAAGAGCTTGCAGCCACAATACGGTGCAACATCAATGTTAGATAAATAAAAGAAAGGTAAAATATAAGAGGGTTTATTTCATCACATACATTTCCTCTGCTGCGTGTAACGCCTATTGGGTATACACGTCCGCTATACAACAATCTCACTGCATACGGGCATATTTAACATTCAATTAAACGCTAATTATTTACATAAACTTGAACATGTGATAATTATTTCTTTTTAATTATAATTATAATCTTTTATAACTTTAAAAATTGTTCAAACAGCATCAACTAATAAAATGGCCCACTTCGCTACTTCAGCATTTAACCTGCTGCCATCTATCGTACACATTTTCAACATATCATGAGCATATGCCCATATCAATACTCACACCCGGAAGACACAACAATAACAAAAACGTAAAATGGGTTGTTGGCTAACAATCGTACAACTACGTTTCATTGCATTACCCATTTGATTGATTGAATTGTTATTATTAACATCCTAAACGAGCTGGTGAACTTCTGAGGACAGGACCTACAGTTTTAGGTAAAGTGAACTCTGAACCACTGCGTTCAATTGACCTCGGCGGGAATTGAAACCATGATCACGCGTACAGAAAGAGAGCGGGCTAACCTCTCGGCCACCCGGAAGTCATACACATATGAGTATTGTTATATTCTGGTTGTATTCTTTATAGTAACGAATTTAAACGGAATTAGTGTCGAAGAAATTCACTTAGAACTGAATAAGGATATATGGGCTATCATGGGCACTTACCAGCACATAGGCTACAGAAATATATTGTTCGTTTTGTATGAACTATTTGTTGATACATGACGTTTATGTGTTCTTCAGACATATTTTTTTTATGCATCAGTAAAATTTATATTATTGTAATACGAGTATGAAGTAAAACATAAGAAATTGATAAAAGCACGTTTTGAATTTAATTTTTAGAGCTGATTTTCATGAAAACTTGCGTTGCTTGCGATTTGAGCGAATAGCCAATTGAAACACGCGTTACACTTACTTCCCTTACAATAAAACACATGTTTCAATTGGCTACTCACCCAAATCGAAAGTAACGCAAGCTTTCATGAAAATCAGCCCTAAGGCCTTTTAGGCAACTTTGGCTCAGGGCAAGTGGGTGGTGATGGGGTGATTGATGGAGTGAAGAAACGGGAAAACCCCGAGAAAATCCATGTACACGGTGTTTGTCCACCACAGATAAAAGCACGAATCTCTTTTCATAAAACAAGCAAGACGGGTATAAAACCGTGGACCGTTTTGTTTATTGGATCATATTTCATTACCATATATCACTTATATCTCTGAAACATCAATACAAGTGAATTCTTCACATCAATAGACTAGTGTGAATGCAGATGCAGTAATAATTCAGAACTGATGACTTGGACCGTTTTGTCAGATGATTCCATTTTACATTTAAGTGGACTTGTAACAACAACTGCGTTCTTGTATGAATTGCTCACACCATGTTGTTGTAACATCTGCTCTCAGCTAAGCACGATTCTGTTGATCCTAATTTGAATCTACATATATTTCCAGTTGTGTACTCTTGTATTTGACTTATATCGCCACACGACATTGATTCTTCCCGATTGTCCAATCACCAAAATCCCATGGAAGAAGAATCCTATACAAATCGCGAGTGGTCAAATTGACTAATATTAATTAGGTGGGTGGCATGTTTAAGACATTCAACTCAATTTCAATGTTAGCTGTGCGGCCTCACATCTGTTGTTTGACCCACCATAAAAAACTATTGAAAACAGACCATATGCACTTAAAAGTTGCGTATGATGAGTGAATTCCAACGCACAAGATGGACACTGAGAAATTTATTAAAAACATCAAAGTTATATATGTATAAAACTGATTATTTATTCATTTCACCTCCTTAGAGGACATTTTCTTTCTTAGAACTAAGGGGATAGCATTTCCCTAAATTCGGTGACTAACAATCGCTTGAACATAGGAAGCCGAACATCTACACTGGTGTTCGAAATTAGGGCTGCTTTTCTTGCAAGCGTGCGTTTTCTATGACTAGCCAATAGAAACTCGTATTACACGTAGAACACACAATAAAATACGTGTTTCAATTGGCTACTCACACAAATCGCAAGTAAAGCACGCTTGCAAGAAAAACAGCCCTTAGAACTTACCCATGACGGCTATAGCAAGAGCAAACAATTTATATTATAATCATGCAAGTATGTCTTATAAAGAGACGTCACTGAGTGTAGCAGCAAATTGAATGCCAAGTCTGCTTACAATTGACCAACACAAGAAACAACCTTCTGTGTTTGTTTTTAATTTAACAGTCGCTACAAAAAAAAAGCAAAAAAAAAATATTACGTTGAACATGGTGAATAGAGGAATGACAAATTCAATTTAAACATTGGAATATATTTATTTTTGTCTCCAAAACAGTACATGGAACAGTGACAATAAAAAGTATTTGTGTGTGTATGTTTTTTTCTTTAGAAAGTTAAATGAATACCAAAACCGAAAAAAAAAGAGAAACAGCATAATTTTACATCTAATTTAAAGAATCACAAGAGAGAAAAAGCTACATCAATTTTCTGTAACATTGTTTAAAAATCTTCAGAAATAAATCACTGGTGCCAGATAAGTGTCCAAAATACCCTTGTTATACAAATTTAACTTACCATAAAAATAGCAGATAAAAATAATAATAAAAATTCGAGGAAACATGGGAAATGAAGAAGACATGAAATTGGGAGGGAAGGGGTAAAATCAAGCTGTAGTGAAATACGCCAGAAGTGGAAGAATTTATATGCAAATTCATTTTACAACACTCCCGCACTTTGAGTATTGGATTTTCAATCTTCATAAATTTCGTTTCCCATTCCAGACCGAGAGCCTATAGTGTGCTATGAAGATGTGGAATATAGATAGACTCACTCGCTTGAAACGATCCCCACCCACAAATCCAGATGTTAAATATGTCAGGTGCTGCGAAGTGAAAATCATAGCTGTGTGTTTGTCTTCCGAAAAAGAAGAAGAGGATGAACGAGATCGGAAAGGAGTCTGAGGAAACTCCTTTCCAAATATCTTCCAAGCAAGGTTCCAATAACTATCTTTTTTTTCTGGGTTCTTCTTCATCATCTTCTTGGGCTCCTTTATTCATCCCCCTACGTCTACTTCTTCTCTCTCTCTCTCTCAGTATATATATAAAGACTCGAATTTCTTTTTAGGTGCTTTTATTCGTTTCTCAAACTCCACAGCTCCAATGCATTACTACGACCACAAAAGCGGAAGAATATCCCTGTACAACAAATTGTCATGACAAACGATTTATGCATCAACTGCTGTTATTTCAGCCACTCTACTGAGTACTGTAAGGCCGCTTGTCCACTGTCGCCACTGAAACCAATTTTGCACGAACAAATTATCAGTTGAATAGACAATTATATGAATGTGTAAGTATATGTCCACTGCTACGATTGAGAACAAGAAACCAATCGCGTACGATCAAAGCGATCAGTTGCACAGACAAATAAATATATGAAGGCGAGTCTTTCAACTGACGTAACTGGAACCAAGGATGCTTTTCTTATACTTATAAATATTTGAGCTTGATCTAGATAATTATTTTCTTGGTTTCAATCGCGGCAGTGAATTGTAATTGTCCTTCTGTCTCCCTCCGTTTTTTGGCTTTAGAATCTGCTCCAATCTAAATATCTGAACTTTCCGATTGACAGCCAATAACCAATCACAAAGTTCCCCCATTGACAGACTCTCCAAATTCTCCAGACGTGTCACCAAACAGGACCAACGATAGCTCTGTGTCATTTCACGACTTGATGCCAACACCGAAGATCGACAGAAAAGCACCTACGGCACGGAAGTCCAGAAATTCGTCTGCTTTTTTTTTTAACTCGGAAGAACATTTTTACGGCGACAAAATCCAGTAACAAACAAGGTGTGGGGAAACTGGACTCCGATGATAACAACAGTAGGCCTACAACAGCAGGGAGTGAACAATATCAAGACAGAAACCAAAGTGCAGTGGCTTCTTCTCAGCAACCAGGATGTAGTGGAATCAAGAAGAAAGTGGGGAAAGCTAAACGGATCAAGTCAACATTTTGTGGTGACTGTGGAGATGATTACTTGAATCCCAAAGGTAAAAAAGTGGATTGGTACCAATGCTTATTTTGCCAACTTTGGTTTCATGAGGATTGCGACAAAGGTTCAATAACACGGTGTGGTTTGTGCACTATGTGCGATAATGGTGACTCACTTGCTTCCGATTCAGAATCTGATTAAAAGAGCGTCCCGCTTAACTTTGTAATAATGTTTCAATTGCATCCTTTCAAGCATGGTACTTATACATGCTTTTACTGTATTTTTAAGTAATTTTATATCTTTCATGGTAATTCTGGTTCTTTTTCGCTTTGTTGTATGAGTCTTTGACAACTACTTTTGTACATACATACACTCAAAGTGACGATAACATGATATATAGGTTATATGGCGATTTTCCCAGCATGTGATGGGAACTTCGCCACTTTTCCTCATTTTCGTATTTTTAATATTACGACATAAGTATAAGTAACATCGTGTGTATTTTATATGCCTCATAGTCTACAATGACTACTTTATGTATGGTATAAATTTGGTCCTTCTCCCCTAATTTGTTTAGAAGAAAAAAAAATACCATTTTGGTGGCGAACTTCTCCTCAGTTACCCTATGATATTGGTCATTCGATTCGTTTCTAGATTATTTAAGATATTTAATGGTTTGGAATACCAGGTCAATAGGTATACTATTGATATACTCCAAAAGTCAAAACGCACCCAAACATTTGCAAAAACTGTTAACCTATCCAAAAGGATTTTCACTAACATTTTGAATGCAAGAGAGAGATAGTTAATCTAATGATCGCGTACTTAGGGCACCCCAGAGCCATACGGACTCCTAAGAACGCAAAAGAATTTGATGGCACACCAGTAATAGCGATGTATTTTGCATCATATGCGTGCAAATAGTTGTGGTTAAAAGTTCCAACAGGTATTCTTTTTTTATGTTCTTGGAAACCTGGAGTTGAGAAAATCACAAGACTGTTAGTAGTCCTGGCCCAGCAATGGAGGACCAATGAGATTGATAGTGTAGCACAACAAAGTGGTCTGTACAAAGCAACATTGCACAGTAAATTTCGTAAACAACACCAAATTGAATTAAACAACACTATCACCGTCATTTTTTTTTTACCGAATCAAACTTTTAGGATACATTCGTCCGTTACTAAAACCGAATCCTTGTCGGTGAAGATAGCTCTGTTCAAAGGTCGTTCCATATATCAGCTTCCAATTTTTAAATTGACTGTGGCACGCTGCTACCACATCCATTACTGGTTGAATCACTTACAGCATCGTGATTTTCTCTATACGAGGAAAAGAAAAGATTACCAGTTACAATTATACGGACAATTATTTCCACGTAATAATTTACTCGGAAGAATATATCTGACTATGGTAATTCTTGATTATCCTCTTTTGTGACCTTAAATGCCTCAATGCGGGCATGGGACTACAAAAATTATATGCAACCATGATGCAACCTATTAAATGTCTAAAATTTCGAGCCTTTCGAGCTCCCCCCCCCCACACACATACACACACGCACACATACACATCACTACCGACTGTCACGATTATGTTGTGAAACGTTCTCACTTCGAACCGAGTGTGGCAATCGTAACATAGCTGACATAAATATGGAACAGAGCTGAAACGGGTCACCGGATCAATCAGCTCATTCGCATCAAGTTTTGGACCACGTCACCGAATCTATGCTTGCGACCCGGCCTGACCCTTTGACCCGGAAAGCGGCAATCTTTCCTTGTGTATTTCGGCGTCTGAATAGTACTTCTTTTTGCGGCGAAAGCCAAAGGAGGATGTTACCCCCAACAGCACCAAGAATAAGAGGCCGAAAAGTTTGTAACAGCAGTAATACCATATGAAAATTGTATCATATCCTTGGAGATGGGCAAATAACTCAACGCTCGGAAAGGCTAGAATTTGTGAATCTCAGAAATCAAACCATTGCTTGATCCAAGCCATAGAAAATAACCCAAGCTTAAATCGAGTCAATATATAGTAACCAAGTTAAAATTGTGTAAATGAATCAGTTGGGTCAAGACTGAATTACTGAGTCAGTCACATTCGGAGCAAAACTGGGTCAAGTTTTCGATTGTGTTGCCATGTCACCTATGTCGGACCCACCAACAGTGACCGGGTTTCAGCTCTGGTCTGCAAAGGTCAGGAAATATGAACAGCGTGCGAATAATATTCGTAAGTCTGAAGCGGCCCTAATAGAGTCCATTTTACGTTAGCGACTATCAATCGTACGTAATAATACAAGAAAAATGGTAAATAGACTGTGCAGGGAAAATCACATAATAAAATTAGTCGAAAGAGTGCGCTGTTACCGTATTTCTTTTGCAATTCATGATTCCTGATGCGAAGAAATTTTAGAATGTATTCAATCTTAAGCTTTCTCTTTATACATAGAACAGCATTTAAAACAAACAGCCCTTCTGTTGAGGTTAGAACGGTTCTCCGGACTTCATGTTCGTTTTAAATGTTTCCTGTGTAATGAATTATTCAGATCTTTATAGGATCGTGAATTTTTACGTACCGTACTGACTTTTGGTACCTGCAACAAGACCATTCAAATTGAAAGTTACGAGCCACATTGAATCAATCTGGAGTTCCTTTTATTTTTTGTGCATATATATTTTAAAGGTACTGTATTTACTTTCTTTGATATTCACTGTTGCGTTCATGAGTTCGCTCGTCTCCCAGGTTGAAATTCGAGATTGAGATCGTATAAAAAAAAGGGGCCCACATGAAATTTAAATGAAAACTCTGCTGAAAAACTATTGCTCCAGAATTCGATTAACTGCAGGCATATATATTGAAACACACAGCTTTGATGATGATGGGGCTCTTAAAAGTAAAGATTCTGTCTCTCTTATGACTTTGAATAGCTTCTACTGTAATGAATCTTATTTCTACATTTCTTTTTAGATCATATTATGTACAGCCAGATTTATAGAGGATGGAAATGTATCTGAGTTTGAAATAAGCATAAATTGGCAACACTGAACAGATAAATGTTCCTAGTACGTTTACTTTTATCTTTACCGAATGTTATCTATACCGAATATTAGACCGTTGTTCCCATATTGTGAAATCTTTTAGACAAAGTGCTCCCGTTGGTCGTTTTCTATGAATCTGA
Organism: Lepisma saccharinum; assembly: GCA_022664845.1. Classification (NCBI taxonomy): domain Eukaryota; kingdom Metazoa; phylum Arthropoda; class Insecta; order Zygentoma; family Lepismatidae; genus Lepisma; species Lepisma saccharinum. Next base: position 85,398 of record JAGDQP010002461.1, read on the forward strand.
GTATACAATGAGTGGAGATAAGCATTTTATGCACTTATACTAGAGAAACAAGAATCTGGAGATTATCTTTATTTAATTTATTTACCTTTCGTGGCTAGGCTGAAATAGAACAGTTGGACTAAGCCAGTCATTATATGAAAAGAGAACGTCACGCGGCGATCACTCTTACGGAAGCAGAAATGGGAAAGGTAGTGGCCAGAGCATTTCTTAAGGTACTTGCAGTGAAACTGATGAAAGCCCCTAGAGAACATTAGTTAGGATGAAAATATGCAATAGAATGTAGTGCAAATTACGGCATGCTGAATCGTTTTGCCTAGAGCTGTGCGATTTTTCACTTTTCGATATGAAAGTTTGATATCGCTGATCGAAATTTTTGGAACATTTCATAACCAAAAATCGTTCATATCGAATATTTTTATATCGAAATATCGTTGGAATTTGAATATTTTTCAAGTTGAAAAATCGAAGAAATGGAATATCAATCGAATCAAAAAATCGATCCATATTAATATTAGATATATCGATTTTTCATATTTTCTATGTAGATTTATGATTTTCAAAATATTAATGGATCAAACGATATATCAAGAAATTGCACAGCCCTGGTGTCAGCTATTATACGTTATTGAAGTAAGAAAATTCGTGAAATAAAAGAATAAAATATATGACTTATACGCACAATTTTAATCCGCAATACTACAAAATACTTCTACCTGATATTGATAGATATTCCCTCCTCAAGAGAAAGTAACATAATTTCCATGTGCGGAAATCAATAATAATAATAACAATGAACAAAATAAATAGTTTTTAAAAATATGAATTTTTTATATAATTGTTATCTAAAGAAATACATTTATTCTTGTAATACTAACATCTGAATTTGTAGTTTGGTAGATCTTGTATGACATCATAAATACAGTTAAAAATGACGGCTCCACTTAAGACGTACAGACGAAGACGAAACAAAATGGGTCACTATGTAATCTGAAAGGCACTTGAATGATTCATGTAGTGTAATAAATGGCTATGTTAATTCAACACTTTTCAGTGTTCCAGTGCGACCACCATTTTTGTGTTCAATCAATGATATCGATTTCGGTGATTCAACACAATGAATATGTTGTCAATGCTGATTCAACACAATGGAGGGTGTCATGTTAACACTATCACAGCGTTGAATCACCGAAATCATACAACAAACAGTGTTGATTAAATACAAAAAAAAATGGTGGGTTGTCCTGGAACACCAAAAAGTGTTGAATAAACAAAGCAATTTTTGTACAGTGATACGGAATACGTTTTTCAAATTTATTTTCAACTGTAGAGTTAGAAAATACAGTTACAGTGTTTTGCTTTCCTGTTCCGAGGATCTCTTTATTTATTTATAAATATATCCATCTGTATATGTGTGTGTTTTTTATTCTTTCACTGTGTGGGAGTTTTTGTTTTTCGTTTTCACGACCCATCAGAGCTGTCATTAACGGTTCTAAGATCCTTTCTTATTTAAGACTTCTGTTTGATCACTCTGTGTTAGCTTCAAGTTTCTTCTCTGCCTTCTATCTCCTTCTTTTCTTTCTTTCTCTTTTTATATATCTCTCTTTTTCTCCTTCTGCTTGATCCTACTGTTCTCAGTCGGGATAAAACTAGGATTGGCTTAACTCATCTGGATGCTACGTTGCTTCTTTACTCGAATTTCCCGTTTGGCTTTTCCAACTCGGTCATTGGGAAGAGCCAAAATGTTACTGTTCCTACTTCGTCGTGGTATTGGTGTTGCCTTTTTTCGTTTTCAGTCTAACAATTTCTCTATACAATCCCCCCCCCCTTTTTCTTACAGACCATTCTTCCTTTCTTTCTAACCTTCTTCTTTTTTTTTCAATCTTCTCTTGCTCCTGCATCTCACGTTTTAGCCTCTCTCTCTCTTTCTTTCTTTCCTTCTTCTTATATGTGTTCCTGACCAAAAGCTGAAAAGAGAGAGGATTGGTAAAGTCTTGTGAAAAGAAAACCCGTATGGTCTGAACATCTTTCTCATACCTTTTTTTTTACTATCAACCTGTTTTCTACTTCTTCTACTGACCTATTTTTACGATTGATCATTTTCTCTCGAGCCGTTTCGAGCGTCTGACCTTCAATAGCCTCTCAAACATATCTGAGAGGGCTTTTTCGTACCTTCCATTTTTATCTCCTTTATCTTGTATTTCCTGTAATTGAAACAATCATATTTCCATGTAACCTAAAACTATCAATGTTGCTTTTTTTTTTATCCATATTAATTCTCAGTACGTAGTTAAATACATTTATAATTGAGTTAAATAAACAAATGCGTTTAATTTTCTTCTACCACATCATCTATGTGAAGATTTTATTTTTCAACTAGAATTTGGCTTACACATGTAATTTTTAAAAGTAAACGTAAAGAAATTTAAAATATAGAGACCAATATTTTACCCAAACTACCGCTAGCAGAAATAATATTAACAATATTAGGCATAGCAGTCAAGGGAGAGTGTAAGTCATTAAATTTTAAGGCTTTTCAAAATAGTTAGCTCATTATTTTTAATTTTGACTTTTAAGGTTCTCAGGCCGGATGGATGGAGTGATTGGTGGAATGAGGAAAGGGGGAAGAAACGGGAGAACCCCGAAAAAAACCACGCACACGGTATTTGTCCACCACAAAGCCTACATGGCACGAGCAGGGATCGAACCGACAACCCCTAGCACCACAGGTGAATGCTCTAGCATTGAGTCACCGCGGCCCTAGTCAATTTGCGTCCTTATTGTACATTGTATTGCAGTGACATTCTTCAAGACATCTAACAGATAAATAGAACTAGTGTATCCTATTTTTAATACAATCTCCTTTCTATGGGTATCGCAGATACAAGCATTCAGTAAAGAAAGAATGAACAAGGATACCGCATCAGACAGGGGATACCTTTACTTTTATACCTTAAAAGCGAACATCTTTCATATCAAAGAATGGTTGGAAATTAAATACCATTAATATCAAAATATCACTGGAATTGCAATATCTCCCGTAACAAAGAACTGTTTGAAACCGAAAAATTATTCAGATAAAAAATATCCATGGAAATATAAAATATGGAGAAGCGTTCGTATAATAAGATTATTGGAAATTGAATCTTTTAATCGGAAAATCCTTGAAAAGAGAATATCTTGTATACTGATGAATTGTAGGAAATTCAATATCTATCATATCGAAATTCTCGTATCTTTCGATATTGTTATTCAATACATTGTCCTCTATCGAAATCGATTGATATGTTAAAAAAATACGTTATATGGTTGTCATATCGTTGAACTATCAGTAACTATTATGCATTCTCTCTCTCTCTCTCTTTTCTCTTTCCCTGTGTGTGTGTGTGTGTATGTATGTATGTTTGTTTGTTTAATTGAAGTATTTTAAACATCCTAAATGAGCTGGTGAGCTTCTAAGGACAGGACCTATAGTTTTTAGTAAAGTGAGCTCCAAATTTCTTCGTTCAACTGCCCCCGGCGGGAATTGAACCCGTGACCACCTGAACTAAGCTCTCGGCCACCCGTAGGTCATGTGTGTGTGTATTTTCCTTAGACCTCATTCCAGGCAGCTCAAAACGGCATTTTATTGCATCAACAGAGAAGCTGATCTGGTCGTTAATAGCTGAATTGTAGAAGCACTATTCGCTAAGCGGAAGACTAGGGTGCAACTCATAAGAAGCACATGTAGGCCGCGGTGGCTAAATGGCATAGTGCTCACTTCTGGTGGTAGGGGTCGTCGGTTCGATCTCTGCTCGTGCCATGTGGGCTTTGTGGTTGTCAAACAGCGTGTGCGTGGGTTTTCTCCGCTTACTCCCGTTTCCTCTCACTTTCTTCATTCCACTAATTCCTCCGATCATTACCCATCCAGCCTGAGCCAAAGTTGTCTAAAGGCCTTAGAAATTAAATTCTAATTCAAAATTCCTAGTAAGCACATCTTTGAACTTGTTTCCCAACACACAAAATAGTTCTGTAAAGGAGTAATTAATACTTATTAAATAAATCCGGAATTTTCAACTTTTTTTAATTAATACATTTCGAAACTAATAAATGACATAAAAACTGAGAAATTACAGTAAAAAAGAATCCCTAATTCTGTATTGAAATCTGTATTTTCAACGGCAGAAATTTATAGTGTAATACGGTATACTATATTGCACTACCCGCACAGACACACACATATATGAGAAGAAAATCAGTTTCCTGTTTCACGAAAAACGAAAATAAATTTATTTCTGAGAACCCAAAATTACCGAGAGGGAAAGGATAGATGTTTCAATCCTGAAATAACGTCGTACGTCTAAAGAAGAAGCCGGTTGTTCGCTCGTGCAAGCATTTTGTGTTGCTCCTTTTCTTCAATTTGCAAGTACAATCTAGTTAGCTAACTATAAATCACAAGGTTCCGAGGCTTGAAGCGTGACTCGGTCGCAAACACGCTTCCAGCACAAGAGAAGAGAAGATACAGCCAAGGATTCAACTCACTTGGATTGATATGTTTATGAAGATGGCTCTCCGGCCATACAAAAATTCTTTATCTGCACCAGAATAATGAGTATGTAGTGTTGCCAGGATTATACATATTTCACCATGTTATAAATAATTGTGTTAGTAAGTTTTTAAGTGAATTCACAATAAAAAGAGATAGAAGAAAAGGTAAAAATAACTTAAAACTTGGATGAAGCTAAAATTTTCTTATACTTTCTAAACTAAGTTTGGTCTGTTGTGCTTATTATCGAATTCGAGTCTCACTAAAAGCACGGATGACACATTCTTTTCTGATGCAAGTTTGATCTTGAATGCTCAGGATCGAACCCGAATCTTTTAGTAGCAGAGTGTGTGACCTACCACTGAACTCTCAGCACTGAGATTCACTTGACATGCTGGACTTCGTTCTAATGCAATGTAGAAACATTTTTCTCTGATTTAGTGAGTAGGCTCGCTTACTTGGGTAGTCCCAAGTATCATAAATAGAGGGCCCAACGTTAGCAAATGATGAGCACTGTTGAATAATGCTTGGAAAACGGTTGCCCTAGAAAATGGTTGGAAAACGTAGAGTTTTGGTCTGGCTGCCGCCGAGGATAGACAGGACTCTGACTAGTACTCGGGAAATATTTGGGGGAGGGTCGGCGCCGACCTATAAGTGATGCTTGATTATCCGCCCACCGTCAGGGCGACGTCACATAGCTTGCTGGTTTCTTTCCACAGCCTCTCTCCAGTAATATCCCGACCTGAGCCAAAGTTGCCTAAAGGACTACAAATAAGATTCAAAATTCTCGTTATGACTCGAATCTTTCGAAACCTTTGAAACATAAACAAAATTTTCAGCTCTCATTCTTTCAGATCACGTTCTATCAGCAACTTGTTGCAATCACTATCTATTGGCATCAGATATTGCACACTGAGAATTCCTCCTCTATAATTAATGATAGTTTAGTAGGTTACAGGATACAGAATTCCTTTAACCATATCCTACACTTACAAAATATTACATATATAGTGTAATCAGAAGACACATAAGAACAATAGTTTATCGCCAATTCCAGCAGCAACGAATAAAGAAGAAAAAATAAATATTTAGTGCTGGCAACCATGATTGAAGCGATCAAAGCGTAGCCTTATGGTATATGGTATTACATTACCTGCTTCCTTTTTATCACTGCCAAAAGGATTTCTAATTGGCCTCCCGGTCACGGATGTATAGAGATCGAGCAGTCCATTAGCCAGATAGACTGATACATACAACGCGTTTTTAAACTTCCTTTTTTTATTTTTTTAAAGCCAGAGGTCTCATTTTCTCTCGTTCTTCGAGGGTGTGCCCGTAAGACTAGTAGGGCGTTTTACAGGAGCCCATGTCATGGGCAGATGGGGACTATCAGTCATTCCTTCACCACTCACCGCCAGCTAGTCAGCGGATCTCTGTGCGCTGTGATAGACTTCCCTCGGGCTTTCTGACAATCATCAATCGAGAAAGGCTTTTCCAATCTAGACCCACAGAAGCAGAAAGAAAGAAAATAGAAGGAGAAAGGCACATTGTACGCAAATAAATGGCTCAAAACGCCCTCTTTATATAACAAATGTCACTCAAAAGGTGTTCTGTTTAATGGATACTTCTATTCAAATGCCGCCCTGTGGGAACAGGAGGGGACAGCACTTAATGCTTCAAACGGACCACATGAATGGCAAAGGAAAGAAAGGGAAAGCTGGTTAAGCTCTCTTAACACATTTAATTTCCAATTTAATTTGACATTTAATTGTATTTGTTTATGGACTTCAGGCATCTTTGCCTGAGGCCGAGATGGGAGAAAGATGGTGCTGGTAATAAAGTCGGCCAGCGCCTAGTTTTCAAGGTATTCTCCCGGCACTAGCTTAATATGACTAAGAAAAAGCTCTGAAGACAACCTGGCGTAGTTAGGATCGGTCCCAGGTCCTTCTTAATGCGATAACAACGTTCTTCAACTAAACTAGACCGTCCCCGGTAACCTTGTAGATTAGGGCACTGGACCGCCCGCTCATGAGGTTGGGGCTTCGAAACTCGCCACGGACATGGATATTTGTGGATTTTAAACTGTATTGCAGCCATTTCATTGTGACGAGCCTAAACTCATAGTTACGAATATGGCTATCGAGAAACTAGTTATTGATTTGTAGATTAATCGTCAAGAGCTTTTCAACGATACCCCACAAGACGTGGTTTACAAAATTTCGAATTTCCACCTCCATCCTCACTCGTACCCCCCACAACCCCTGAATCGTTGGTGTCACCGTAAACTTCATAGGAATTACCTATAATTTATGCAGACAAAGTTTCCCTCTAAACTCTATAGGGGCTGATATATAATGTTTTTCAACATTTCAACCCCCTCCCCCGACCATCCCCTTGGGTCGATTTTGCTCATTAACGAACCTAGCCGAGCTATTAAGTCTAGAAATAACATAATAAAATTTGGTTCAAATATCTTCAAAATTGTGGCCGCTAGCGTGTAAATATATACATGGTACCGATCTCAATAGGTAGATTTTTCTTCCAAATTTACCTAAAAATATATATTAAAACATGCTTTTAAAATATGTACGTATATGAAAGTAACAATGGAATTTTGTATTGTCACCCGACTTACGTCACTGTGCAAAATTTCATCATTCTATGAAGTCGGGAAATGAGTTAAATTAACGTTGCAAGGTTTGAGGACAACCATTGTGAACTAAAGGAAAGAATGTCAAAAAGAAATTGGTTAGGACATTAGCTGAACAGAGATTGTATACTAAGGAATGAAATAGAAGGTATGATTGAGAGAGGAAAAGAAACAAGAAAAACCGAACTTCTTCAGAGTATTAAGGAAGAAAATTCGTAGGCAAAGACAGAAAGGAAGGCGCAATATGGAGTAACGGTAATTGTGATTGACGCTAACGACATGAAGTGCTCTTTACATGTCATGATTTCAAGGTAAGCGTGAAATTGAAATTGTTGTGTTTTACTTTTATTGTTAACATCTAATTTTCAGAGTTCGTTTTCCATACCTTCATTCAAATCCCCCATTAAAATCTAGATACTCACGACAAAATATAAGCTGTTTCCCACAACACATGATAAGTACAGCCCCAAACTTGATTATTTCTTCGTCCAGGAGTAACAAAACCATGGTCCACGCATATACTGTTCCTTTTTTTTTTTTTTAAGAAAATGGCGACCATGTCATTCTCCGAGCTACCATGTTGGAAGAAAGTTTTAAAATATCATATCTCGGTTTCTAATTGTCTTTTCGATACGAAATAAATGTTGTTTGACTCAAGTTGTGCATGTTGAGTATTCCAACATGTCATTTGACCATTTTATTGTTTCAACAGGTTTCGCATCTATATCTTTGATGGATTTAATAAATTTTTCACCCGGGTGAATTTTCTTTTTAAAAGGTAATACTGGGTTTATCTCTCTAATCGTAGGTTTAGAATTTTGTTTTTTTTAAAAAAAGCAGTGGATACAAATACCTCATCTTTGTTTTATAAACAGGGCACGAAGTAACTTCATGTGATTGAAAATGCCTTTACACGTTTGAAAAATAACAATTTGTAAATTTAGCTCGAAAAAAATTCGTGTACACTCAGTTTCAAAGAAAAAATAGAAGTTATATCGGCCATTTTTTATGACTCTAAGCTTACCTTGTTCTACATATACTGTCTAAACAAGAAAAATTACCCCTCACAAACAGGAAAACAACTACGCACTCACAATATTTTTTCATTCTTAAATCAATATAATGTTTCTGGCTTTATAGCAAGGAAGAGGATACTCCATAATAGCCGAAAGTTAATATGCAGGTATCTTTAGACGTTCCAAAAGAAAATGACAATAGCTATAATTAACTAACCCACCTTAATTAGATCTGACAGCCATATATAAATCACCTAAAACTCGAAAACAATACCTAATTGTTGTTTAATGTACCATCCACGAGACGAAAAATCATACATGAAAAATGAGAATACGAAAATAAAACTTGTTTTGAATCATTATTTTTGTATCTATGCCTACACGTTCCCATAATTCTTCTCGGCATAAGAAAAAAAAACAATAGACGTCTCAGAATGACGTAATCACGCCTTCACATATCACACACATATGTATGAAAGCTCAGGCATAGTTACCCCACCCAATTCTAAGTTTAAAAGAAGTCATATAATGTCCTTCTCACACCAAAAACCTTGTTCTTACATATTTTTTTTGATAATAATCAGAGGCGAATTTCACTATGTGGTCAAAAGATGGCGGTACGCGTCCTTCCCGCGAAAAGTCGTAAATGCTACCACCAGAGAGATATACACTTAAATTCATATCACACTCAACAGACAGGTTACAATGATTCTTTTCCAGGAAAAAAGAGGTGTTTACATCTCTTCCGTCAGGTACGCCAGGTGTTTATATTATTTTTTTTTTTTTTTTTTTTTACTTCTTTGGGAAGAAGAAATACGCGTCTAGAAATATGATGTCTACAGTCTGAAAAATTATGGCGTTGTGGATGACACATCGCTATAAATGTCCAAGCTTTAGCAAAGCGCAAACGGTACTTAACTGTGGTAGGCCACTCCCACGGACAATTGCATGGTTTTAGTACGAGAAACTTTTTTAAATGTATGCGTCAGCGATTTCTATCTTTTTTTTTTATCTGGAGAACAGGGCCCTCTAGCCTCATATGAGAACAGAAGCTGCAATCAAAACCTGTAATAAATGTAGACGCTTTAGAATTAGAGAAACAACTAGATGCAATATATATATTTGAGCATCTTTTAATAATAGTGGCACCTACTTTACGCCTTTTACCATATGTAAGAGAGCTCTTACATAATTCATAGCTGAACAGCCTACAATTCATATAAACATATGACACATTTGCTTCCTTACGCTAATAATATTTTCTATTTTCACTGTCTGTTCGTTTATTACAATTCTATCAAGGCTTGTTAGAGAGTATTTACAAAAAGTTACAGATGGAACTTTTATATATCACCCGTCTGTTTGTATTAGGTTCCTTCACAATCGAGTTTGATTTGCATGCGCGCGTTGAGCGCTTACCAGTAGTATACATTATGCTGGCTTTTCATGTAAGCGCTAGCCGCCTGTTTCTTTTGCGATTTGGCTGAGTAGCCAATAGAAAAGCATGTTCAAGTATTTCTATTGGCTATTCAACCAAATCGCGAGCGAAGTACGCATCTAGCGTTTACATGAAAAGCGGCCTTGAACTTAATTTTCATGCGCGCGTTGATCGCATCCGTAATCAGCTACTAAGCGCACCTAACATCTGTTTCGTAACCATAGTATTGACTACCTGAAAGAAGAGATTCCAACGCTGAGGCAACCCGACAATGTATGAAAAATAGTCCTTATTGCAAGATTATTATGCCAGCGAACAGGTAAATAGTCCCGGGTACTTGACAGCAGAGAACTGACCCAACGTATAGAAAATTCTTTGGTAAATCTATATTGAGCATGGTTTCGATATTGTCTACTGCGTAACTTCGTGGAATTATTATAGGAACATATTCTATGGATTGTAGTGTACAATGTACAATCAACAGAACTCTGAGAATCAGTTTTGAATTTAGAGGTACAGTCAACACCAAAAGTTTGCACTGAGTTATAAAATTTCTTGCACAAAATAACTTCGGAATTGATAGACCGATTTGAGAATGTGATTTTCTGTAAGTTACAGATGACTGTACTCTCATTGTAGTGAGAGATGATTAGTGGTCTGTATGGGCAACTGACAACAGCATGGAACACGAAATGAGCATGTTCAGTTCGGTTTCGAGATTGGAAAAATGTGTCTCTAACAGCACACGAAAGTCCAGATATGTTTCAGCAACGCTGCAATGTCCCATTTATGTTTGAGGAAACTGGGTTTCAGACCAGATCTCCTTGTAACGTAAATGTAAGGTTGACAACATTTCCAAGCCTTCAAAGAGGTATTAAGAAGATTGCTTTAGCAACGTTTCCATCAATGAATGGGTTAAGTCTAACTATCGATGTTTTGGTTACATCCACTTTTGATCAGTATATTATGGATTTATATGGGTTAGTTAATGAGTTGAATTTTGTGGAAATTGTATTGTTTTTCGCACAGTTTTGTCTCGTTTAATGTTTTTACTAGCGTTTGTCTCTATTACTGAAAAGTCGCTCGGCAGATGGCAGGTTGAATTTGTCATTTGGTAAAGTGCTATAGCTATACAAAAGTAGTAATGGCCTGAGACGAAACTTTTATCTAACGATTACCATTAATGATTTATTAACACAGTGCCATTTTACAGGAACTCCAAAGATTTTCCTTTTATATGTTATGCTTTCAAGACTATATAACAAAGGTGTGTAATGTAGATTTGCCCTTGTAAAGAAAGCCAAGGTTAAATCCACATTGATTAGTTTTATTTTCGACTCTGGCAATTCGTATTGGTTTATCAAATTCTGTTTTAATAATATAAGTTCGCATTCCTCGTTAGAACCATCTGACCAACAATCAGCTACTACCAAAGCACCAAGTGCTTTTAATTTTTGAAGTGTAACGCTCTCCGGGGCTATTACCATAAACTAATTCAATATTGGCAAAATAAACAGTGTAAACACATTAATAAATCTAACAGTTTTTAGTTGCTTTCTTGGTTGACGAACTCCTGCTATTGTTTTCTGGCTAACGATTAACGGTCCAAATTATACAAATCATGAATACACCAAAAGGAACTAAGGTAACCAGAGGAACCAATGCGACTGGTAGAGGCGGTCTATCTCGAGTGTCGGATAGACGATCTGATTTCACTAGCCAACAATCATCAAAACTTTCCCCTGAAAGGTTTTTGGTCACTCTTACAAATCAGGCCGACAGTATCCCAACAAATACAACTGTGCTGACTTGTCCCAAGTACAGATCACTCAACACTGCAGTACCTGGCATTCCACCGGCTGAAACAAAATCTATCAAAGGCGCAATCTCTAAAGTGACACCCAAAGATAGAAATGGAACGAAAAGCAAGAAAGTAACTGAGCAGAAGGAAAGGGCAAGACATATCTCTACATTCAGTAATGGCTCTACTGACCCAAAACGCACAAGAGCCCATTCTCCTATGGAGATGGGGTACAGCGCAGCATTGCAATCACCATCTACTCAGAAGTCGGCAGACGGCAATCCGGATATAGAAGAGGCAATTAAACACACAGAAGATCCATCCCACATTTATAATTTCCTACTCACAAAGTACGATCCGAAATTTGAAACTTCAAAAGCAATCAGCCAACAAATCGCTAAATATGTACCCAGAGCGACTATAGAGGAAATAAAGCGCACTAGGAATGGTATTATTACAAATCAAGAGAGCATTTTGATACGTACGTGCGAGACAAAGCCACATTTGAAATATTTGGGAAGGATGCACATATAGCGAAACTCCAATCGAAGCAAGGAAAATTCCCACCACCTCCTAGGAAACCCCCAATACTGTCTGTAGTTATTCGTGGTGTGGCTCCTACACATACGGATAATGAAATTGAAGAAGAACTAAAGCAACATGAGCTGGAAATTAAGAAATGCTTACGAATACGTAATAACGACGGGCCTACTTACATGGTACGGGTGCTCACAGACTCACAAAATACAATTTACTTTCTCCTGGAGCAGGGAGCATACATTTACCATGAACGGTACAGAGTAGAACCTTCTCGTACAAAGCCACCCCTTCCATATCGCTGTGAGAAATGCCAACAGTACAATTCTCACACTACCACAAATTGTCCAAATACTGCGAAATGTGGATAGTGCACGGGAACACATCCAACAAAGGAATGCAAGAACCTAGAAAAACCACCTAAATGTTCAACCTGTGAAAACCAGCACCCTACCTATAGCTATAAGTGCCAAGAAAAACCAAATCCTGAACCCACAAAGCCAGACCTAGTTGTAGCGCTACGCTTAGCACCAACGAATAATCCAGATCAGACGTTTACGCCATACGTCACGCTTGAGGACATGTTACGATTCACTACACTAGCCTTTCAAAATATATTTCCGTTCGAGAGAGATCGTATACTCAACCAGGTCACATTTGCAGCAAACTCTGTCTTCAAAGCTAATATCACTGCCACTTACTCTGGACCATACGTCTATTTCCGATGTTCCAGATCAGAAACAGAATCATAATGGCTCGGTCAAGGAATTCTTCCTACAATTTTTTGTTCTTAAACATCAGATCTCTCAAGACACACAAGGTTCTATTTATTCAACTTCTGGCAGACTACAATGTAGATTGTTTTCTCCTAAATGAAACCGCACTACAATCTACAAATCAGGCTATTCTCAAGCCATATTTATACAATAAACACGATGGGCCTCCGACTGCACAGCAAGCCTCTGGTGGTACAATGATAGGTTATAAGAAACATATACCAGCTAGACCTCATCTACCAAAAACTGATCTACAAATACCAGAATTTAATATCACAACTGTATATCTCGCACAATTTACCCTCACCTTAGCCACAATCTACGTCAGACCTCACCATCCAATTCCATTCCAGTTTTTTTCAATATCTGTCAGATACATTTAGACACTATGTTATTATGGCCGATATTAAGTTCCATAGTCGCAGTGCTCAAGAACGAACAAATTTCAGATCGATGATCGATACCAACACAAGCGCTCACATGCTGGACCTCCCTCAACAAACAAGACATATAAGCAACACTACTCCTGACGTCGTGCTTTTATCATTAACAATCATAAACAAGGTGAATGTTAAAGTTCAGGATGACATTGGAAGTGATCACTTACCAGTTCTGCTTGAATTTCAAACACACTCCGTCAGCAATAATAATACAGATACCACTAAGAAAACAGCAGTTGACTATTCTAGAGCTGATTGGAACAAATATAGGACAGAACTAACAAACAAACTCTCATGCGCTCCTAGCCTCAACTCCATACATGATGCCATACAAGTAACTGACTTTGTGCAAACAAGTATCCAAGACGCTTCCACTTCAAGCATTCCGACGAAAAAAGTCCAACCCTACAAACCACGACTACCTCCTCGCTATGCTGCATACGCAACACAGGTGCAAAACTTGTATAACGAATACAAAATAACCAGAAGTGAAGAAGTACTAAACTTGAGAAGATGATATCAAAGGATGGTCAGGAACTACATAATCGCTTACAAACGACTAGAGCGGAATAGGGCATGCACTAAACTAGAACAAACTAAAAATCCAACACTCTTCTGGAAAAAGTTTCACCAGCTTACAGGCACAACCACACTATCAACGTACCCTATTATACACAATCAACAAGCACCACAAACCGATAATGAAAAAGCCAATGCGTTTGCATCTCACTTTGAAAAGGTTTATTCACCACAAAACACATTCACACTACCATTCCACGAAAAGGTAGAAGCGACAATAATAGCCAACGATGACAAGCACAAACCAAACGAACGTGACATTAATGACATGCCCAATACACTACTGAATGAAGCAATAACACAAGAGGAAATACGTTCAATCGTTCGCCACGAGAAAAGTACTGCACCCGGACCAGACAATATTACATATCGTCATATCAAGGAAGGACCTACGATTCTTTTCGAACTGCTGGCTGTTCTATACACGTTCCTTCTCAGAGCTGGACTATATCCGCCTCAATTCAAAGTTTCTCACATGATTCTATTCCTCAAGCCAAACAAAGACCCAACAAATCCAGGATCATATAGACCTATTCAGCTAACATCTACACTAGGTAAGGTACTAGAGCGCATAATAGTACAAAGACTCCACGGGATACTAGCAAATAAGTCAATATTACCACTATCACAAGCTGGATATAGACCTTCCAGCAGCATGCACGACCAGCTTCTAACACTGATCAACATCACAACTCATCAGTTCAATAGGATACAGTCTTCTCCTCTTTGACATAGAAAAAGCCTTCGACCATGTTTGGCATGCTGGACTGCTATACAAACTACAGAGATACCGATTTCCTTTATATTTTATCCGCTTTATCGCATCCTTCCTCAAGGAACGTCTCATTTATATTATAATAAACCAAGCGAAATCACGCGCAATACGACCGAGAACAGGAGCACCACAAGGATCAGCCCTTTCTCCTTTACTCTACATATTATACACTGCAGATATGCCGAAACCAATCAAATATCCATCACTTCCTTTTTGCCGATGATACCGCATTCCTGGCTACAGCTCTCAGCATACAGGTAATAAATTCCAGCCTTGATCGCATGATAGAGCTGTTCGAAATATGGTGCAACAGGTGGAAACTAAAAATAAATGGCGACAAAACTCAAGCTCTCATTATACTGCCTCCGAACCGGACTTCTAGAGTATACCGAAATACTTCCCTATTACAACTTAGAGTCGGTGGAATTAAGATACCAATTGCGAAAACAGCCAAGTACCTAGGTATCACATTTGACAGACATTTAACATGGAATGCTCACCTGAACGAAGTCAACCGAAAAGCTCAGAATAGGCTAAATCTATTAAAACGATTATGTGGCACAAGTTGGGGCTTACATCCACAAACGCTTATAAATACATATAAGACATTTCTACGGCCACTACTGACATATGGATTTACAGCTTGGGTGTCGGCATCGGCCAAATATTACGAAAGGCTTAAAATCTTGGAAAGACATGCCCTACGTACAGCCTACAGGATCAAACTCCCGAGTCCAACCCAAGAACTTTACAATAGAATCAATTTCCCTGAGATCACTGCACACATAGCTTCACTTCGATACAACTACATTGCAAAACGCATTGGCACGCACCATCCGTTGATGCAAGATATCATCCGAACCGACCTAAACATATCTGCCGCTCCACGCTTCCATTTCGCACCTCTAGATCACCTCCTTGCACTATATGTCAGAACACTTCCACCTGACCATCCAGATCACGACAATTACGAAGACATGCCAGTAGAGAACTACCGGCACATTTATGCCCCGTAAAAACAATTTAAAAAATAAGCTCACAAAATCATGCCCATGCCAAACAATCCTCAGGAAATTATAAAAGAAAAAGTCACTTAGACCGTCTAACAATAATTGAAATACAAAATATATTATGAACAACTCTGGAAAGAAAGGGCGTAACCCTTTGTACCCCTCATCAGAGGGGCATCTTTAACTAACTACTACTACTCTATCGACATATTGAAGAAAATTCGGAACCAGAATGTTTCAAGTACAATCAATGATGTGTCAAAAACCTATCTTTTGTTGAAAGCAAGGTTTTAGTACCAAGAAGTACTACTGTTAGTACTAACTGCAAGTGTCATCCCAATAAAGCTGAGTACAAGTCTTTGATCATAAAGGGGCGCTAGTGTGAGGAGAACCATTAGAACTAGTGGTTGATTTTGTTGCAAATACTTAACATTACAAGGTTATGTAACATCAGAATATAACTGTGACAAAGGCGGACATTTGTCCGTCCCTGAAACATTCCAGAAAGAAACTGAAATATTGATGTAATGTTTACCAATGTTGCACAGTTCCCTATATGAAAGATATCTGAGCTATTAGGGGCTGTGTGTCCTGATCAAAAAACAGATTCAACTAACATTTTAATTTTTTTCATAATAAAACGAATTCATAGCATCTGCTTTAAAAGAATAATTTATATCATCTATTTATGTTTTCCCTTAGCTAAACGCACTAAGGTAACTTGTTAGACTTTTTTTTTTTAACTTAGAGCGTCCTAAAAATAAATTTTCGTATACTAAGGGCGCCCTGAACTGAGAAAGTTAGGAAACCAAAGTGTCGATCCCTGCACACCCTTAAATATTTTATATATATTTATTTAATTCATTTACTTTCTTATTTAACACCACAGAAATTAAAGCTTAACTCAATCCCGCTAATAATATATACCGAAAACATAAGTAAAAGAACTTAAACACATTGGAAGACCTAAGAGACAATAGCGGAAAGGGAACGGAAAGAAAGATTTAAATTTAGAATAAAAATACCAGGTATTTATTTATTCCACCTACAGCAGAAGAAAGAAACACAATAAGAATACGAGCAAACACTTTAGCATTTGTTACGAAACAAAAATAACAGTGTGGAAGGTTACTTCACACGAAACAAAACACAAGTAATGAGAAGAGGAGGAAACATACAAAGCAGACAAAAACCACATAGAAAGCAAGGAAGAAAAATCTGTAAATAGAAAAAAGAAACAAAAATAGACTTTGGCGCTTTGGAGTGGCAGTCTTGCTTGTGTAAATAAACAAGTAAATCCTTCGTAAACCCTTCACCACACATATTCAAGAAGAGAAGACCAAAAGATTAACGTGTTGTTGTCATTAACATTAAGACAAAAATTAAAATTACCGTTTCCTTTTGGTTAGAAGAAACACAGGTGTAGAAAAGATTAGGGTTAATCAAAGAAAGAGAAAGAACTTCTTGTGTTGTATGCTAATAACACGTTATCTGTTCTTCGTATTAATAAGATGGCTTCCATCCTTACTGGTCTATCAATAGCTGTAACACTTTTCCTTTTTTGGATCTGAATGAGTGGTCCTTTCTTAACCCTCTTAGACCTAAAGACGCATATATGCGTCAAGCTGTCCAGCCTTTTTGCAGTAAAAATGGTTTCAATAAATGTTTAGTTTTCGCATTTATCTTCGGGTAGATTATAACCGAAATCTAAGTATTACAATTTGGGACTCTTCTCGTGAACAAAACGTATAGACTTCGAATATTCAATAGTATGCGGGTTCTAATCCCGTGGTCGACCATCCCGACTGACATTTTTAGGGGTTTCCTCACTTCCACAAGGCAAATGCCGAGATGATAGCTTAAAGTAAGGTTATATCTTCCTCATCCTTTACATACCCCTTCATGACCTGAGCAAAAGATACCAAAAGCATAAAACCAATTCAAAACTGGATATAAAGAGTATCATTAAATGCTTTTCTACAAAGAGGGATGGAACTCAGCTTCTTTCAAAAAACGTAGTTGAGAATTTTACTACTTTGTGCATTTGGAAACCTCGCCGGCAGATTATTAGTTACTATACTATTGAAAGCAGTTATTCTCAGCCTACAGATCGTGAACCACTGGTGGATCCAGAAGAGATGTTTGGGGAGATCTTGAAGTCCACATATTACATGGAAGCGCCTTGAATTTGAAATTTATTCCTATTTCGAAAGTTCAACTACGTTGTCAGTGGAACTAAGAGAAGAGCTAAAATGAGATATCAACTATGGTTCTGACAATAAATTTAATTTTCAAAAATTCAAACTGAACGATTCTTGGAGATCATTACGAGGGTGAATATCCTGAACTATTGGGTGAGTAAAACAATTCATGTAATTCTTCACTTTATATTTATTTGATGAAGAAATTGGTCTCTAGAATTTCAGTGAAAACAAGCACACACAAAGAGCACTGAAGTAAATCACTATTAACATTCCAACTCACGGAAAAACACATAAACCAGGAGTCAAAGCAGTTCGATGAATATGGAGTGCTTCACTTTAAATTTCAGCATGTGATTAAATAGAGTAACTGAGATTTTGGAACAAACTTTTTTTCCTTTGTGCGTAACAAACTCAGCTTTATGTATAAAGAATTAGCTTAACAATCTATCGTTATACAAGTCACAATAACTTTAGACAATCTCTTCTCATTCTTTTCGTGAAGTGAGTTGACTGAGCTCTTCTTTAAACCATGAATCCCGACAAAGCCAGACCACTCCTTCTATTCACAGCTTGACACTAATATTTTGAATAATACACATAAGTTACTTTACATAATTCGGAAGGACCACGCCTTGTAACTGTTCTTACTTGCAATAAAACGAAGATATCGAACTGGAGACCTCACACGTTGAACCCCAATAAATTTGCCCATTTGTTTCTTTTTTTTAAAAAAAATGTATAACAGGACTAATACAGAACCGAACGTAGAAAATTACGTCATTGACAAATCTCAAACCTTTATCGAAAAGCACTAAATAGTTTGGTGTGTTCGGAAAAGGAATACTGATTACCTGAAATCGTCATTTGGGTTGTCCAATCACAACGAGATAAGTAATTGTTGGAAGCACAACTGGCTTTTCAGTTTTCCAAATAAGAGTTTCTTCTTTCTTGTGGCTTGTTTTGACATGTTAGTTGCCTTAAAATGACTGTTAATGTCATGCCGTCCGAAAGGTAAAGCTGTCTAGTTTGGTTAGTTAATACGGCGACCCGCTGTGAATAATATTTTAGTCGAAGTACAAACTCCTTTCTTTCTTTCTTTCTTTTTTCTTTTTTTTTTAAAAAAAAGAGAAAAAGTCTACTACTTCTTTCTGATTTGATATGACAAAAGACGTGATCGTACGCATCCGCATATTAAAAATCAATACAAGCTTTTATTTCTTTGTTTTTTTAATTCTTGACTTACCAAATACATATGCCTTTTGCTTACTCTACTCCTTACTAAATCATCTGGAAATAATATTACGGTATAGCATGCCAAGGGTTTTCAAATTATTAATGGTGTTGATCGTGGGAATAAAGTCAAAGTTAGTGGGGCTGTGATTCCCCCCCCCCCC